>JBAMJV010008458.1:0-30114 GCA_037951105.1 Echinarachnius parma
CCCCTGCTTCGCTGGACTGTATGACCAGTCTGTATCTGAGACTTCTGCTATGTGGCTTCAATCCTGGACGTCCATGAAAATGAGATTAAAGTTACCTCATCTCTAATATATCTGTAAGTTATTGAGCGCGCGATGCTGTGATGGTGAGAAAATTTTCTTGGCTCCGAGGCAGATAGACATGCATAATATGCCATGTCAGTGTGTCTCTCTACAACACAACTGTGTAGAAAACTCTACGGCCTCTACCCAACCTCTCTCTAATTATTGTTAGTTATTGAGCGCGCCAAATCTTTGAGGTGAGGACAATTTTCTTGGCTCGTGCCAGATAGACATGCATAATATGCCATGTCTAGTGTGTCTCTCTACCACCAACTGTGAATATAAACTCTATGGCCTCTACCCACCTCATCTCTAATTATTGTAGTTATTGAGACTAAAATCTACAGAATTATACTATCAACCCCTGGAGCAGGTTAATACAACCGACAAATACGGTAAACAAATAGCAAGTATAATTGTCATGTTGTATTACATGCACTCTATGACAAATTAAAAAAGGTTAATCTGTGAAGAAAGCACAATTATCATGTAATGTTAATTAATGTGTGGCCCCACCCAAGGTCAAGACCACGCTTACGACACTTATTCAGATTATAAATGTATCAGCATCTTTACTTTCTACAGTATATGCTTGCTTACCAACTATAATAACTAAGGTATATATCATTGTAACATAATACCCCCTCCCCAAAACCTCATAAATAAAGGAATACTCCCCACCTACGTAATGAATATTAAGGCTTGGTACGAACAGTCACGTCACCCTTCACGTTAAACGTCACGTGAACGGTTCTCTGTACCTTTTGTGAAACAGGTCACCCCCAAATCTACGAAGTGTAGGGTAAAGTGACCCAACAATTTGTCGTTTTCATGCCGGTAAAACTCGAAGTGTCCGCGTTAACCAAAATCGTGACGTGAGCGTTTAATCAAGATTTTAAATTGCAAACGCTTGTTACTAAGACTAGACACACACGCACAAAGAAGAATTTAAAAATGTCGACGAAAATCGCGATACCCCCTTATCAAATCTTTTCAATCATTATGTTTATATATGTACGTGCATAAGTTCAAGGTATCTGAGACGATAATATGCAGTTCTGTCATTTAGGTATGTACAACCATACCACTTGCATTATTTGTCTTGTTATTGGAGTATTTCTAAGACGTGTCGTGCGTGGATTTTGGCAAATGTTGATTTCCAGCTGGAATTGCTACACGCAGCGGACAAATCAAGATTCGCAATTACGCCTGAAGATCCGTGCTCGGACGTCCTGAGGCGTACTGGCCCTTACGGCCGTTGTATGTGCATGCCCTGTGAAAGTGAGTGAGTGAGTGAGTGAGTGAGTGAGTTGCAGTGATCAATAGTTTAAAGTAATAAACAATGATTTGATTAATAGTGTTTATTTATGGTTATTGAATCGAGTCAATCTATCATATAATCAGTCAATCATTATAATGAAACAACACACCAACCAATCAATATTAAATAAATCAATTAATGTATTTGACAATCGAACTAGATACTTGTAGGCAGTGGCGTACCCAGATTTTTTCAAGTGGGGGGGGGATATTTCGTCAGGACAAATTGAAGTAAGCGGGGGAGTGTGGGTAGGGGGTGTCCGTAGAAAATGACCGCAGCCGAGGGACGATGACCAGGACCGGTCACAAATTTTCGAGCCGAGACCAAGACATTTCTTGAATATGAAAGGCGGTGGGGATGGGGGTAGGGGGTGTCCATCCCCCTGCCCAGGCCTGTGTACGCCTATAATTGGATTTACAGTATAGGTAGGACGGGTTCGTTCACGATTAAATTGTACGCGAGATTAGTCTCTTCTCCAACGACAATTTACATTATTTGTTTTACGCAAGCGCCAATTTACGTGAGCTTTCATGATATGCAATATAGTATATCTACAAACTGTTGGGTCACGTACCCAACACTTCGTAGGATTTGGGTGACCTGTTTCACAAAGGTACAGAACCCTTCACGTGACGTGACGTGAACGTGACGTGACTGTTCGTACCTTAGCAATATTAATTGCCCTTGGGTTTCAATAAATAAAACAAAATACGTGGCATGGCCGGGTGTGGTAGATCTATGGAAATAGAGCCTCAATGAAAAGGAAAGCACTGACACAAAGTGCCGCCGATGGTTGGACATTAATTCAATCAAAGTAGTACTTTAAGTATCATGTACAACAATTGTTGTGTAGGCCTAGTATAATGTTATAAATGAAAACGACTACCAATAACATATTTGTAGAGGACAGTGTACGGCAATAAAAGGCAACATACTGTAATAGCCATTATTAGTGTAGGGCTTAGGGCATGCATAATACAATCCTTGAAATCACTGGTGGAATAGACTGCATATATATTGTGCGCGTACTAGTTGCATCCGAAACAGCTGATCAATCAGCTGACTACACACTTAAAGGGGTATTCGGGCCCTGATAAAACCATTCGTATTCGAATAAGCAGAATAGAGGCATAATTGGTGAAAATTTGATCAAAATCAGACAAGAACACGGGAGTTTATACCTATTTGAACATCATGTAGTAATGAGGCGATCGTATTCAAATTGCCGCCAAATGCCACATCATTGCGAGCCAACTCGCCATGGCCTTTAGTACATGAAAATACACTTATTCTTTCTCATTTTCCGTTGATAAAAATTAAATTTTCTCTGCTTGTTTTCAACGATTCCATAGAAGAATATCGATGGGCCAACCACTTTGAATTTGTAGCTCATAAATTTGCTTTGTATTAAGAAAAATTTATTTTGTAAAATTTCCACGTAGAAGTCAATAATGGCTGCAGCTCGCAAGTGACGTCAACGATCGATAGCAATTGCGAACGATACTAAAAAAAAAATCGGAGCAAAGTTCATCCTGTCATAACTTTTTTATTTGATCTACCGTTTTGGCTCAGATTTTCGATCATGATTCTTCATATTCACTTCATTTTATAGCAAACATCACATTTCTGGGGTGGAATTCCCTTTAATAAACATAACATCTGAATCTATATTTAGAACATGCACAGTAATCATGCGCTGCATGATACCGAGTGCTAGATAGACAATACTCAAGAGGCTTAACTTAGATGCAGAATGTAAAATGTGGTCGTCCTATCTAGGCTTTGTCTCTTAAGGTATGGTGACAAGAAAATCAGCTGAAAATGGTATTGTAGCCCTTCAGAAAGCCACTTTCATGTAGATTTTTAATAAATTTTGTTTTTGCACTTGGAAAATTATTTATAAATGATATGAGGACCTGAACATTTACTTAGATAATGCCCTCAAAAAAGAGTCCGGGCGAAGACAAATGACGTCATCGTTGTGACGTCACATGCAGGATCCCCGATACTCGAATTGTCATAGACGTACACGCTGAGCGCATCTAATCACGTTGACAGAGAGATATTATTTAGATTTTTTTCAATATCTACATACATTTGTTTGAGTTTATAATTATGGAGGATCCACATCCAGATTCATCTGATTCTAACACTGAGCGTGAATTAGACGAAAGATCTGGATCAGAGTCAGAATCGAGTTTTGAATTGACAGTTCCTGAAGATAAAATTCCAAATTGTGCGGCGGCAGCCAAAATGGAGTGGAAGTGATAGAGGTGCAACCGTACAGATTTGTTGAGCGTGGCTGAGCAAATACATGACAATTTCCTCATATTTGCAGGCACCATTATTATAATTCTTATTTCATTATTTGTCTCCACAAATACAACAAATATAATTGCCAAATAAAGGCACATACTCACTCTAAAATCGCTTCGAGGAAGTCTCCAATAAGATTATAGCAATCGTATACCCAGCCCCGGTCTTCCGGCCATCAGCACGCAATCAGCGCTGCAGCTAGCGCAGGCCTAGCCTAACCCTATCATAATGAACCCTAGTGGCCCTAGTAGGTGGCTTCATCCGATCACGTCTCACATGGTGTACAAAAATGCGGTGTTTCGCACTCAAATTCATCTTTTTATTGCGGCAATAAAATGACAAGCATCATTGCTTTGATGGATCTATTTAACAATATTTACGGAAATATATTTACAGAACATTCAGAATTACCTCAGTTTTTAGCAAAATATTACTTTTCCCGAAGTAAACAAATCCAAAACTCGATTCGTTGGCGAGCGTGAGGGAGGTTTTCAATAAGCGGTTGAACATAGTCAATCAATTTCTGGGCATCGATATCATACACGTAGTCTACGCCGTTTGCAAATTAACAACAAAACTACAAAAGAGCGCTAATTTCAGTTGGTCCGAGCGAGTATTATCAGCGCATTTTTTGTGCCGTTTTTGCAGGTAATCGTTCTTGTATTTGTTTCAAAAGCCATGCAAACATGTAAGTAAATTAAGAAATAGTCTAGAATAGGTGCGATCGTAATAATCTTGCATTTTCGTTACTTTTCAGAACTTTTAATAGATAGTTGGCGTGGCAGCTAGCCCGCGACAGCATAACCTGTCTTGCCGCGCGAGCCCCTCGAAACTCCGGCAGACCTGCACACAGTGGCGTAGCGAGGGTCAAGTGATTGGGGGGGCACAGCTGCGAGGGAGCGGAGCGACCAAGCCCGAGGGCGCGTAGCGCCCGAGGGGGGGGGGGGGAGGGTGTGGGAGGGGGGTGTCCCCCCTCCCACGGTAGGGAGCTTTTGCAAATTTGTACTTGAAATAATGCAATTTGGTGCATACCTTGGAAGGAAATTTGATAATACTGAATTAAAGAAATAATTTCCCTCATGATAAAGTATACACACACAATCAAACACACCAGACTCAAATACTCTCACGCCGTATGCTTGTCTACATTTATTTGGGGGAGGGTGTGGGAGGGGGTTCACCCCCTCCCAATTTTTTTGAAATTTTTGAAATTGGTGTTTAAAATATCACTGTAGAAGTATGGTCATTATTGTCTTTATCATTGTCTTAATCATGGGTGTTAAAATGGTATATAATAGTGAATCTACTCGTTACGTATTTTAAAACGGTAATAGCGAGGAAAGATTAAGCCCGTGAGATGGATCCACGTGATCCTGTATACTAAAGAGCCATCGATATAGTCTAGGGCATTGAGCTCCAATGGAACTAAGCAAAAGTGGAGGGGAGACATTGCGAGGAAGCGAAGCGACCGATTGGGGGAGGGTGTGGGAGGGGGTGTCCCCCTCCCACAGTAGGGAGCTTTCGTATTTTGGGGCCTGAAATTGTGCGATTTGGTGCACTCCTAAGACAGAAATTTCACGTAATATAAAGTATGGAGTAGTATAAAGTATGGAACCAAACATACTTAATGACAAAGGAGGGGGACAATCTCCTCCTCTTTCTAATGTGGGGGACATAATATTCAAATTTTATTTGCATTCAGCGCATATGGACCGAATTTACTAAAAGATATATTATTTCGATTAAAAGTGAGCAAAGAAAAATGGGATTCCAACGGGATTCTTTCAAATTATTTTATTTTCCGATGATAGTGTGCTATAGACATGATAGATGAGGGTCTAATAAATTTCGTATAATTATATCAGTATTTCAGAATATGCGCGCGAAGCGCGCGGCAAAAATTAAGATTTACACTCCTTTTCAAAAAAAAAAAAAAACAGCTATGCTCGGTCCCTTGAATTAGTTTCAGTAGGCCTATGCTCAACTGATGCAGATATCGACTCTGGAGAAGATGACTGGTGCTCCTTCAGTCATGATCATCAACAATATGCCTAGATTATGCATCATGAATTAATGGAACGGGTGCATTTGGAGTGAAAAATTAGTAAAAAGAAGTTTGTCTTTACCTAGACATTTAGGACTACGTAGTGCAGCTATGCGCCTTTATAGCCTGCATGAAGGCGTCAAAATTATCTATAAAAGCGGGAGGCAGATTCAACATCCTAAAAGGGCCCTTGGTATGATAAACGAGTTACCATGCTAGGAAGTTTGTTAGGCCTATACGCGCTCTATGTCTTCTGAAATGCGGTGAGCGTCGATCCTCGCGCACGGGACTGAAAATTTGCATAAGGCGCTATATTGCCAATATTATTGGAAGGATTCTTCAAACTGATATAGGTGCGCTATTGCTAGTACTAGGAAACGACTGTTATGTTCTTGGTTATTATCGTTGATAATGATTATTATCACACATTAAATAAAACGTGATAATAATGAATGATATACATTGTAGACACATTTGGCTTCATGTCGGGTCGTCGTCATTTTTTTTTTTTTTTTTTTTTTTTGCCAAACGATTGGGGGGGGGCACGTGCCTCCCGTGCCCCCCCCCCCCCCGTAGCTACGCCACTGCCTGCATACACTCGCTAGGTCCTTCCCAGTCGGCCCTCGTTAATTTAACTTTTGAGTTCTAAATCCGCCTCATACGTGGATCCTTAGGGTAAACGGTACAGGCTAATACTTTCCTTAGATGTGTTGCTGCATCCTGCTATAATTCATTCCTGAGGCAATTTCAGTTAATCCTCAATTTTCAAGCAAATACGAGTTTGTATTACTAGCAAGTCAAAGTGTTTGCATTGAACCACGTTGTAAACAATTCTCGCTCTTCCGTGTTATTGCCTGCATGTGACGTCATGGCTCATGAGCTTATCGCTCCGCTATAAATTACTTTTTTAGGAGTATGGAACGCCGACGCGAAAAAGAGCAAAACATGTGCATGAAATTTTCCTTTTTTGCCCAACTTAAGGATTTTTTTTACAAAAAGAATGTGGTATATCAATAAAGGCACATATTCTAAGCTATAAACCTGAATCAAAGCCGGGATTTCCCCCCTCCTTTAAGACTCGACATAGTCTACACCGAGAAGAATACGATTTTGATATAGGCCTAAATTTATCTAGTAATTGTACTAATATTAGTATTCTAATTAGGGGTTAGGCCCACAGTATATAGACTAACTTTTGTTAGACCTCCGTCCAAGTTTATTCCTTTATTCCTGTAACTATTGTCGTGGCTAGTCCAATGTCGATGGTAGCCTATTGCAATATCATTATCAATGTATGCAGATCTAAGACTAAGTTATATAACAATGGCTTTATTTTTAGCCCGAGCCTCAGCCCTTATGCTAAGTCTAGCCTAATTAGGCTTAAGTTAGGTATTTCACAACGTAACCAGGCGCACACCGCTGATTACACTTTACAGTTATTTCATAGACTATTTTTATCCATGATCATGTGACATGTCTCTAGTGATAGTGACTGTTGCATTGTTTGACACAGCCCAGTCCTGACGATCCCTTTGCTGCCTTTTAGTTTTATAATTATAATTCGATATTAATTTACATATAACTTGAATTTTAAAACTAAAAATGTCAGAACAAATCTAAATCCCATCCAAACTCATAATTTGGTTCTACTATTTTAGTTTTTACCAATTAGTTACTTCTACTTTCTAGCTCTAACCTCTAGACTAGTTAATTAGTAAAATTTTTAGCCTGGTTTAGTTAGATTTACTTTTTAATTTAACCTATAGTCTAGTAAACTAATAGATTAGTATCTAGAACTTATAGTTTTAGTCAAGATGAATTATATGAGTTCAAGGTCGAGTACACTAATAAGCCTAGCCCTAGACAGAGTTGACCGTGCGGTACTTGTCCACGCAGTCTGCATTCTTTTTCCAGTAGTTACTTAGGTCTAGTGCTTTTACTTGTGACTAAAAAGTCTAGACTAAAGTAAAAAGTAGTAACTAGTCTGTTCATAAGTTCATTACGCTGTTTTTGCCTAAGCGTTAACCTTAGTTAGGGCCTTGGATTAGGGCTAGGCTAGCATAGCCCTAGCCTAGCATCATTCATATTCGTAGTCCGTAGCGTGTAGATTCACTACGCCGTAGTCCGTACTCGGTAGTCCTAAAATTCGAACAAAGTAATAAAGGCTATAGTATAAGCCTATAGACCTGTATAACCTTGTTGTCTCATACAATCCTATACACCACATTCACGCGGATATGTTCCCCTAGGCCTAGGCCTAGGGCCCTAGGGCCTAGGCATTGTGAGGTTGTGGATTAACCCTCTCAGCTCTGATGGGTCTTCAAGCCTTTACTAGGGCGCTACGGGCACTTCCACAAAGCCTCGCCGGAGCGCTGAGCTAGATTATCCTGATGAACTATGCAACACAAAATATACACTGTTATGATCGAGTTAGCACGCTTGACTCATGAACGACGAAAACATGATTCTTCTCTTGAAAAAGTAAAACTCACTTACCGTTTTGACAATGTGTTTCCTCAAAATCATCCAACGTTAAGTTCTGTTTCACATGGTTATTGTAATCTCTGGAGGAACAGTAAATAAAGACGTCTTTCCCGATGATTTGTTTCTATCACCACATTCATCGACGCCATTTTTAAGCGAGGAAGACACACACTTGAAATATCTCCTCCAGCGTTTTAGCCACGGACACACCCTTGTTCCTGTTGGTCAACATTTTTATTTCGCAGCGAATTTTGGAAAAAAATCGCTCCTCAGAGCGATTTTATAAATTCGCTAGCGAATATTCGCCATGCAAAGCGAATTACCGCTACATAGTGGGAACGCTCTAATACAAATAACACTAATTTGATCCGTGCGAATATTCGCGGCGGAAATTCGCAGCGGAAATTCGCTCTAGTGGGAACGCAGCTTTACTGCTCCAAAGCTGCATCAAAGTCTGACCCAATTCCTCTGATCAGTTCAAGAGGGCGTCCTTGCAGACAGCTGCGCAGTATCGTGATAGCGTCTCTCTTGCTATATCTGCCATCAATTAAGTGTTTAAAATCTGACCTGAACACGCAGTTTAGTCTATCACATCTCCCATAAACCTGGGCAACTTTGGCTTTTCCATCTTGAAACAGCTCGGAGAAGGACTTGACTGTGCAGCCGCTGCTAGCGGTGCTGGAGAACTATTTCTGGACCGACTCGGTGATGCAGGACGTTGTGACTGTTGACTGGTTTGAGCTGCACAATGCTCATGGAAAGCCATCTTTAACTTCGAAAACTCCTCCTGGCACTCATTCATCCATTTTTCCTCCTCTTCAAAGACATCGTCATCAACAGTCATTGCATACGCCTCATGTGCTTTCTGTAACTCTTCATAGACCTTCTGTACTCTATCATACTCGCCTTGGAACTTTGACTTTTCACGGTAAGCGTCCAACAGCATCTGAAGGCCGTTTTCGAACCTGGTGACTGTTGCTTTGGCTCCTCTTCGCTTCTGCTTGAGGGACTTCGTTACTTCATCCGCCATTCTTAAAGGCTGTTTACACGGCTTAGTTCCGTAGCAATTTGTATTTGTATTTTTTGTGCGCTCTTACTGCCACATTTCTTGACAGATTTCTTTCAAATTTTGTATGGAGGTGTGTATCTTGGTATAATCTACACAACTATATGCTGCCCCCAGTCTTCTGTCCTTTATAGGGTCAAATATAGTTTGTGTCTTTTGTGCGCTCTTACTGCTACATTTCTTTACAGATTTGTTTCAAATTTTGTATGGAGGTGTATCTTGGTATAATCTACACAACTATAATTGTTGGTGATGCTGCCCCTAGTGTTCCGTCCTTTATAGGGTCAAAGGACATTTTTTGTTGGGTGTCTAGCGTGCGCTCTGTAGGTCATATTTCTTGACAGATTTCTTTCAACTTTTGTATGAAAAGGTGTCTTGGTACATCTTGGTATCTACACATTTATATTTAATGATGTTGCTGCCCTCGTTGTTCCGTCCTTTATACGGTCAAAGGTCATATGTCTTTTGTGCGCTTTAACTGCTAAATGTCTTCATGGATTTCTTTCAGATTTTGTATGGAGGTGTGTCCTAGTCAAATCTACACATTGTAAGTGTTTGGTGATAGGGTGTCGATCTGTTATAGGGTAAAATGTCATATTTTGGTGGCTGTCTTGTGTGCCCTCTGCAGGCTGTGCATGTCAGATTCCTTTACAGATTTCTTTGTCCCTCCTTCGAATTATGGATTACGCAAAAATAACTGCCAGTGCTGGGGGATACATTCGCATTGCGCGGCAATGGACATTTCTAGTTTTAATACGATGCAGCATATTTTAAAACTTTGCATGTTTACACTCACGCAGACCTTGATGTAATGTTAACAAACATAAAATCGTAATATAAGGAAATAGGGAAAATAATACATTTATGTGATACACATACTTTCTAACCTTGTTTTGCATTATTCATATTTGTGTTTTGGCGGGATGAAAGCACGACTCATGAGACCCTGCTCAATTGGATTTATGATCTCATCCTTTATTTCAGCCTTGCTTTTGGTTGATCATAGTTATAATTCAATTTATATTTCAACCTACTTGTGGTCACACATACCAAATATAATTAATTAAATAACGAGAGAAAACAAAATTAATACATTTCAATTTGTCAAATGTATTGAAATGTTCGGGGGAATTATAATTATATTTATCCCTCACCACCAACAGCATGAGCAATAACAATATCCTATCATATGAAACCCCTGTGTTCTACGCCTATGTAAACTTGAACCTACTGTAATGGTCAACGAACACAACAGTTCCTTCATGCATATTCGTAGATAATGTTATACACCGATTAGCGACCAGTGTGTGACAATTATCATGAAGAAATAAAGTTGATTAACTGCAACTCTACATACAATACCCAAGTGGTCAGTTGCGAAAGGCGGGGTAACTAATTGTCTTGTTTAAAAAATATACATTTTGTATAAGAATAATTAAGTTATAATTATATCAAGTTCCAAAAAAAATCATGGCAGCATAACTATTATAAGGAATGGTTGAGCGTTGGTATAGGGGGGCACTTCACAAAATATTTTGTTGTGAGATAATGAAAAACTTACTGTCAAATTTGAAAGAACATACAATTTTGATGACATAATAAACTTTTTTGAACAAAATTAGTTCAGAAACGATTGAAATAGCCATAAACATATTTGTATTCAAAAATTCTTCACCAGGGGATATTTTGAGTTTTTAGAAGAATAAAAACAAAAATGCTTAAAGACTGCTTTAAAGGGATAGTTGAGTTCTGGTAAGGAGAGTACAGTTTTGGTGAAACTGAATTTTAGTAACCAAAACCTGCATCATTACATTACAAACTAATAGTTATAACTAGAAAGGAACACAACATTACAAATGACGTAGTAAAGATCATTTTTTTTTGGTTTTCAATGATATTTATTGTATTCATTGCTCAAAACAAAATAACAATAACAAACAATACGAGAAATCAGTACATAATATAATCAGTATACGTATTTTCATATCTTAACATAATCATGTAAAATATAATTTTAAATTTACATCTAAATGATACAAACAAATTTGTATTGTTGTACATCAAATAAAGCAGAGCAGGAACATAAAAAAGGGGGGAAAAGAGGGGAAAACTCTTTTCCCCTCAAAGAACACCCTATACAAGTGCTTACATACACACACACACGCGTGCACACACCCACACACCCATCCACAGGAAACATGCCTACATCTGGAGAGAATCTCGACCATTATGTCCGCCTTATTCGTTTTATTGCTTCTGTTTGCCTTCCTTATTCTAAATTGTCCCACTTTCTAAAATAATACGTTAGTGTACCACGGTCCCCAGCTAATTTCTTCTCCTCCTTTCTATTTTCTAATAATCTTTTCTTAATCTCCAAAGCAGTTGGTGGTTTATTTCTATTTTTACTATCTATAAATATCATGTATTTTACCAAAATTATTATATGATTTAATAACTGTTCCTTCCCTATATTTAACTCAAATATTCCTACATGAATATCTTTCCAATTTATATTTCTAATCTCTACTAAATTAAATAAATTTCCACACGCTTCCCAAATTGGTTTTACTTTCTCACAAAGAAAAAACAAATGCTCGTAAGTTTCTTCATATTTACCACAAAAAGAACATAAATTACTATCAACCATTTTAAATGTATATAAATATAATTTAGTATATATAATATTATAAAGCATTTTAAATTGAAATTCTCGAAGCTTACTATTCAAAGTGCATTTTCTAAGTCTTAAGAATATTAATTGTATGTCTTTCCCATTAATATTATAAATCTGCTCTAAATTTCGTTCTGCATATGATTTTTCTACTTTTTTTACTTAATAAAAAATTATATATCATTTTTGAAGTAACCTTATCTAACATATATACCTTTTCAAAAATTAAAAGGTTCATATCTAATTCCCTATCTATATTTAAGTGAATATTTATATTCAAAAATTGTTTCCATGAAGGGGGAATACCAAGAAAAATACGTTGTATTTCCATAATCTCTAAACTATTTAAACCTTTTCTTTGAAATTCCTCATTTGATTTTATATTGCCTTCCCCATCAAAAATATGATGCAACCTATAAATATTCTTTTTAAATAACTGTTCATTGAAAGGAACATGTCCATCAATAAAAACAAATCTATTATTATAAATAATTTCATTCCTTTTAGAAGTATTTTCTTTTAACAAAAATGTTTTCGTGGCAATCCAAGCGTTCAACATGTCTCTATAAAAAGCTGGTAATGCTAATTTAAATATATCTATAATTGCATTATTATTATAAAATATCAAAGTTCCACCAAAATCCTTAGTTAAATAATTAAAATATTGCTTCCATCCCATATTTGCATCCCCCGTTAAAAGTCTCTTTACCCACATAATCCTCTGCACTAAAATAAATAAATAAAAGTCAGTTAATCTTAGCCCACATCTACAATAATCCAAGAACATTACATTACGCTTAATCTTATCTTTTCCATTCCACAAAAAGTCAAAGACCAATTTATCCAAATCTTGAAATACCCAATTCGGTACTGGTGTCAGTGCCGACACATAAATTAATTTTGACAAAATAAACGTTTTTATCAATTGAATTTTTCCCATTAAAGTTAAATCTCTTTGTTTCCACCACGATAGCAACTTTTTAATTTTACTCAAAATTTCCTTATAATTTGTCCTTTCCTGAACTTCAACATCTAAAGAAAAATAAATACCTAAAATCTTCACTATTTCTACTATTTTACCAAATGGAAGAGCAATATCTTTATTTTGAGAAGGGCCTAACAATAATATGAAAGTTTTTTCTTTATTAATTTTTTAATCCAGAATTTCTAGCAAAACTTTCAAACAATTTCTCCACCCTTTTAAATGATTTGGAGTCCCGAATAAAAAGAGTCATATCGTCTGCATAAAGAATATGTTTTATTTCTACGTTATTAAACGTGAATCCTTGAATTTGAGGGTCTTTATATATTGAACGAACTAAAATTTCAATACAAAGTATAAACAAATAAGAGAGGGGGTCCCCTTGCCTTACACCCCTCTTAATATTAAAGTAACCAGTAGATGCGCCCCCATTAAAAACACAACTTTGAGCATTATTTTAAATAGTCTCCACCCATCTACAAAATGACGGTCCAAAACCAAATGTAATTAAAACCTTCTGCAAAAAAGTATGTGAAACTGAATCAAAAGCCTTTTCAAAATCAATTATCATCATATATCCAGGTATTTTATTGACTGATGTATGATGAATTATATCATCTATCATTCTTATTGCTTCACCTATGTTTCGATCTTTTAAATATCCCACCTGATTGACAGAAATTATTTCATTTAAAACTTTTTTAATCCTTATTGAAAGCACTTTAGTTAAAATTTTGTAATCTACATTCAATAAAGATATTGGTCTATAATTTTTTATAAATAGGGGGTCTTTTCCTTCTTTATGAATTAAACTTATAACTGCCTGTTTTTGTGACGAAGATAGTTCCTTTTTTTCGAAAGCTAAATTTAAAGAGTTTACTACCAAATTTCCTATTAGTGGCCAAACCTGTATATAAAATTCTACACTTAAACCATCGTTCCCCGGTGATTTATTACATGTCATTTCTTTTATAGCTGCCAAACATTCTCCGTTTGTTATTTTACCTTCACACAATAAACTCAAATCTAAATTTAATTTTGGCAAGTCCTGAAAAAAATCATCCACAAAATGAATTTCCTCCTCTGATTGAGCATATAGCTTACTATAAAACATAGATATTTCTTGCATAATATTTTTTTGATCAAAACAATTTTTTCAAAAACATATTTTCATTTATATAAAGTTTACTAATTAATGTTTTCTTTTTATTAGACTTCATTAATTGAGTAAAATATCCAGTGTCTCTTTCTCCACATTCATAGTGTGAAGCTCTAGAGCGAATTTTAATACCTTCATTTATATAATTATAACAATCCTGTAATTCTTTTTTTTTTCGTTCCAAATCATCAACTTTTCCCTGGTCTATCCCATTCAACAATTCATTTTCCAGCTTAAAAATATCTTCTTCCAAATTTCCAATTTTTTGTTTTCGTTGTTTCGCCTTTTCTTTTGAATATTTTCTACTAACATTTCTAATTTAAATTTCAAAAAATCCCATAAAACTCTTTTATCTTCTATTTCTATTCGAAATTCATCTTTTAATTTAATAATTTCCTCTTTAATACAATTAATATATTCAATATCTTGACATAAACTATTATTCAATTTCCAATAGGATCCCTGAAACTTAAATGAATGAATTAACTTATCATAAAATTGCAACTGAATGGCTGAATGATCCGGAGCCATAGAAGGAATAATATCACACTTAAATACTACCTGTTCTATTTGCTTAGAAACCAACCAATAATCTAATCTACTTTGCATAAATGGATTAACTTGCCTATACGTAAACTGTTTCTTTAATCCATTTCGTACCCTCCAAATATCCAGCAATTCAAATCTATCTAAAAATTGTTCAAATAGAATATTAAATCTAGACTGAACGCTGTGTCTACTATTTCCAAAATAATCTAAATCTTTATTTAAAATAATATTAAAATCTCCTCCAATAATTATTGCATTATTTTCTTTATTAATGTTCCTTATTAATGTTTCAAAATTTACTAAAAAATCAATCTTCTCTAATTCTCTTCCTCTTACTGGCAAATAAACATTAGCAATTATCAATTTCATCCCCTGAATAATGCATTCGATTATAACATATCTGCCATTATCATCTGAGATAACATTTAAAACCTGAATATCTAATTTATAATCTATCAAAATAAGCACCCCTTTACTATGGTTTGTCCCATGACTAAAATATGAACTCCCATTCCATGGCAATGTCCAAGTCTCCTCGACTTCAATTGTACTGTATGTTTCTTGTAAAAAAACAATATCTACACCTTTATCTTTACACCATGTACAAATTTTTTCCCTCTTTAATTTTTCTCGGATTCCATTAACATTCAAAGAAAGAAAATTACATCTAATATAACTATCTTTACCCTCCATAACTAGATATTAACATACAAATATTCATGCATTCTTTTCTCCTTAAATTGTATAAAATTATAATACACGGGCTAACAAGAGCAAGTTCAAAAATATATAAATTACTCCAAAAGCTGACATATTGGTCGAGGTCCCCAACAACATAGGCAATGCAATCAACATTCACACACACCACACACAACAGACACAGTGACTGAACTAAACTAAATTGTAAGATATCTACACTAAACATTGCTCCTCGTTGAGGTTTCTACGACAAAAGAAATAAAAAAGTGTACCAAACACCAACAAAAAAAACAAAAACATTTCCGCTACTCCCCCCCCCCCCCCGCCTCGATCCCCAACCCACCCCGTCCACTCCCCAGCCAGACCAGTCATATATATTCAACACGGCTCCCAGCCTGTACGAGGCAAACTACCTACGTACTTATTATCAACCATTACATACTTGTACCAACACTGTCATAACAAAACACCAATATAACCTTTACCCGTTACGTAACATTCAATAGCTAATACGCAAGGCTATCCAAGGGGGGAAAAAAAAAGAATAAAAAAGAATAAAAAATCTTATGAGGATTTACTCACAATAGCATCACATGTTCAAATACCATTCTAACATACAGATTTTCAAGTTCAAAAGCATGAAAGTAAAAACCTTTACCCGTTAAAGGCCTGTTCACAAAGGACGCGACCCCGCGCGACCAAACCCACGAATGCGGCACGCATCGGCCCGAATCCATGGCAAGCCGCCTTAATCTCCATAAGGCTAGGCCAATTATACCCCCGAATAAAAACGTGCACGCACGCTAAGCGAAGCGCATAGAACACAATAATTTCCTGCCACGGTTCGCACCACTGCGCACGGCACACACGGGCACCGCCGCGCGGGATCGCGCCCAATGCGACCACCCCTTATTAGTAACATTCCATAGCTAGAACGCAAGACTATGCACAAGACAACCCTGCGTCCCTACCTCCCAATCATAAACAATGCAGAATAGAATGCAACTTCACCCGAATCTCATGAGGATTTGCTCCCAATATAGCATATCATATACAAATACCATCTTACCGACCTACTTCCAATTTAATAAAAGCCGAACTTATCTATTTTCACCCCCATAGTATTATAATCTGCTAGACAAACCCAAAGTGTATAAACCATAACCCAAAACAAAATAACTTGTCTTTAATGAAGAACTCAGCTCCAAAAAAAGAATAAGACGCTAAATCCACCTTCCTTGAAAGTTGACGATATCAATACCTAAATAAACTACGTAATTTTCTAACGAGAAAAAAAAAAAAAAAAAAAAAAAAATTGTAGGCCAAATTACACAACCAGAATCAACATTTGGGAAGTTCCATGTTATCATTCAAAAAGAGCCGTTAAAACGTAAGAGGGCGCTCTCTTAACACTCATCGGTTTCAACCATTTTGAATAAAATATTGTGCATGTGATGTTTGTTGAAATAGTGATTAGATAGAGAAATAACCAACAACTATTTAAATACCTATTTTGTAACTTTTTGAAAAGAGGAAGCATTTTTTTGAATTTTTAACGGCTGGTTCAAAATTCTCTAATAAACCCGGGGCCCCGGCTTTATTACAAATTGTTATATTTATGGATATTTCAGCCGTCTCTGAACCGATTTTGATCAAACAAAGATGATTTTATTATTTAAATATTATGCTCTTTCAAATTTGACACTTTAAACAAAATCTGAATGGATTTGTAAACAAGTTGTTAATGATATCTCTAGTGAATAATTATTTTAACAAAGCATTAAATGCACAATTTTGTATGAAAAATGGTTAAAACCAATTATTTCTTTAGAGTGCCCTCTTGTGTCGTAACGGCTCTTCTTGAATGATAACAGGGGTTTACTTAGTCGTTTGTAATTGTGTATACTTCTCGAGCATGGTGAAGTTATAACTATTATTTTGCACCGTAATGGTGCAGGTTTTGGTTACTAAAGTTAAGTTTGACCAATACTCAACTATCCCCTTAAATACTCCTGGAACGTTTTGTTCTTAATTATTTATATGTGTTATTTGGGTGCGCATGCCCCGATTTTGGCACGGCATCTACGCACGGTTATTAATCTCTGGTGTCTTGTATTTAAAAAGGGTGATGGCTGCACCGGTCCAATCGCCATGCCTATTCCTGAAGACCACGACACAGCCTACCACGCTGGTATCGCTCTTATTTCACTTCCCAAGCTTCGGAAGATGACAATTGATGATGACCTTGGTCGTTATGACGAAGAGTATTTAGATGATGCGTTCTTTGCAGGAATTGCAGCAGGGTCATTACAGTCTCAGGTAAGTTATGACAATTGCATGTATTATCATAATATCCATTATAGTATTATCATAATAATACGTGTGGTTTGCCGTTGCACCATGTAAGAGGGGAGGGTTTGATGAGTCCGGAAAATGACTGATTTGTAAGTCCTAACAAGGACTGTGGTAGTCCTTGAAAGGACTGTTGGTTTAGTGCTGATAATGACTGTTGGTATCATTTCTAGGAGATTCCTAAAAAGGACTGTTTGTAGTGCTAGAAAGGACTGTTGGTAGTCCTAGAAAGAATACCAACAGTCCTTTTCAGGAGTAAACCAACAGTCCTTTCTAGGACTACCACAGTCCTTTTCAGGACTCACCAATCTTCCCCTCTTACATGGTGCAACCGAAAACCACACATATTATCTACACTACCATGGAAACCGATACTTACAAGCAAACATTATCATATTTAACACTCATGTTAACCATAAATATTTTGTTATTTTATAAATTATCGAAATACCCAGGTCGAAAAAACAGTTGAAACCAGTTAAAACCAGTTGGAAAATCAACTGGTTTTAACTGGGATCATAAGGTACCAGTTAAAACCAGTTAAAGCCAGTTAAGATATATTGATAGCATTACAATACCAGTTAAAACCAATAGAAATACCAGTTGAAACCACTTTGAAATTACCAGTTGAACCCAGTATGTCTTATTGGAACCCGTGTACTGGTTTATTCCAGTAAAACATAGTGGTCATTACTGTAATACCACGTGTCATGCAAGTTTATACCAGTTAAAACCAATAAGAACACCAGTTGAAGCCAACTATAGGTGTGGTGTTCTTACTGGTTTTGATTATGATTTGTTTGTAAAGATGTGTGATAAACATGCTCCGAATATTGTGCACAATAGTGCGAAGAAAAGACATACACCGAAAAAGCCATGGATATCTACAGCAATTCTTAAGTCTATTAAAAAGAAACATAGTTTGTATAATAACTATAAAGCGTCCAATTTTAATGTAGAATATGCACACAAGTATAAGAAGTATAGGAATGCATTGACAACTGTAATTAAGAATGCTAAACGAATTTATTATAGTAAATTATTTGACGATAATAAACATGATACAGGCAAAACCTGGAAAACTATAAATGAATTGATTAGTGGAAGAGGGAATTCTAAGAAATTAGATTTAGATGAGTTGGTTCTCCCGACTGATCGTACTGATGGAGCAGCCAGAGTTGTGTCCTCAGAGGGGGATATAGCTGAGGAGCTAAATAATTATTTTGTTACAATTGGGTCAAACTTGGCACAGAACATTCCAAATGTACGTTATAGTTATAAGGAATACTTGGGTAGAAGAAATGATAAATCCTTGTTTTGGAAACCCGTGACAGAAAGGGAAGTTGTTGATTATTTGTGTGCCCTAGATAGTAAGAAATCCCATGGATATGATAATTTACCAATAAGACTGATAAAGGATGCAGCTAACTTTATTGTTGTACCACTAACTTACATTTTTAATTTGTCATTAGAAAAGGGTACTTTTCCTGATTGTCTTAAGGTAGCAAAGGTAACCCCTATTTATAAAAAGGGGGCAAAGACTGATCCAGGAAATTACAGGCCTATCTCAGTCTTGCCAGTTGTTGGGAAAATATTTGAAAAAATTGTGAATGTTCGTTTAATTGATTTTTTGGAGACTAATGAAATTTTGTATAAACATCAGTATGGATTCCGTAAGAAATATAGTACAAAACTTTCTTTGATTAATCTTATTAATACGCTAATGAGGTCGATGGATGAAAGAAAAGTTACGCTTGGTATATTCATTGATTTTCAAATGGCGTTTGACACTATAAATCATGATATTTTGCTGGAAAAGATGGCACATTATGGTATACGTGGTATTGCTTTTGAATGGTTTGCTAATTATCTCTTGAATCGTTCTCAGACATTATGCTATAAGGAGGCCACATCTACCCGAAAGACTATAACGTGCGGCGTGCCGCAGGGGTCAGTTCTAGGTCCTACATTGTTTTTAATTTATATTAATGATTTACCTTGTTGTACTAATCATTTTGACTTCAGATTGTTTGCGGACGATTCAAATATTTTTCACACGTTTGATGAGAATCAAAATGAAATTGATGTAAATGAGGTGAATGCAGTTCAAAAATGGTGTGATGCTAATAAACTTACTATTAACTTAAAGAAAACTAATTATATGTTCATTAAAAGTAAGCGACGGGTAATTGCTGTAAATGGTGTTCTTAGACTGTCGAACACAGACATTAATGATGTGAGTGTGGCATCTTTTGTAGGAGTTCAAATTGATAGTACATTGTCTTGGAAGCATCACATTGATTTTGTAAATAAGTGTGTTCGTAGAAAAGTGGGTTTGCTATTTAAATTGAGATATTTTGTTCCTCGGTATATTCTTGTGCTCTTGTATAAATCGTTTATACAGCCCCACATACTCTACGGAATTGAGGTATGGGGAAGCAGTTATAAATCTCGCTTGAATTGTATTTATTTGGCTCAGAAGATGGCTGTGTGAGCTATTACATTTTCATTATTTAAAGCATCCTCGGGACCATTGTTTAAACAATTGGGGATATTAGATGTTTTTGATTTGCATGAACTGGCAGTTTCAACGTTTGTATATGATTTGTATAACGGAAATTTACCGCACACACAATTAGATTATTGTAAGATTGTACACCATACTTATGAAACAAGAGGACAAGAAAATTCAATGCTACCCTCGCCAATTTGTAAGACGACACAAGGTACATTTACTATTTCCTTTGTTGGACCAAAGCTTTGCAAGAGCTTACCTCAGAAAATTAGAGAACAAAAAACAAGATGTTCATTTCGTAAGGCCCTCACAATGTATTTGATGAACAAATAAATTATCTGTATGTTAGCAGTTAGTTACGTTTTGTATTTTGAATGTAAACAATATAATCTTAATATCAAGTATGCTTATTTTGTAATATAGAGATACACTATCGATATAGTGAAAAGAGAGAACCAATCTCGACTAGCACTTGTGCTAACTTTTGGTTTTCTTTTAGCAACAACCTTAACTTTTGTATAAATGTGTTTTATAGTATGTAAGCATTGATTAAGTTTTACTAATCTATTGCAGTGATTCATTGTTTTGTAAATTATGTACAGTTGATGTACATATATATGATATTGCTGTTGTTAATAAACTTCAAACTTCAAACTTCAAACTTCAACTGGTATATAAAGTTGCATGAAATATCGTATTCCAGTAATGACAACTAGGTTTTACTGGAATAAACTAGTACACAAGTTCCAATTAGACTAACTGGTTTCAACTGGAAATTTCGAAGTGGTTTTAACTGGTATTTCTTACTGGGCTTAACTGGTATTAAACTTGCATGAAATATCGTATTCCAGTAATGACAACTAGGTTTTACTGGAATAAACTAGTACACAAGTTCCAATTAGACTAACTGGTTTCAACTGGTAATTTCGAAGTGGTTTTAACTGGTCTTCTTACTGGTTTTAACTGGTATTAAAGGCCAAGTTGAGTTTTGGTAATTTCCAAAGTGCCCCCCCAACATCGATTGTAACGGATTTGGTTGATTTCAATTCCATATGAAAGATCATCGAAAAAAACATGGGAAATAATAATAATTTCCATTCAAATGCTCTAATTGTTGTGAAATTTGCTTTCAAAATATCATATAAAAGTGGTTGACGCCCGGGTATCACTTTTTAGAACCGCTAGTGCGAGGCACTAGCGTTCTATGTTCTCCTAATAAAAGACTGAAACCAAATATTTGTGTGCACGCTAATTGTGCTTAAAACTATACATATGATACGGTACTTACCAGCAATTTACTCTCCAATATGTGATCCAACTACCGGGTGGATTAAGATTATGATTTTTCCTTCCATTCCGCAAAAAATCAGTGATATATGCGCCTCATGGACCAGTCTCTCCGTGTGTTAGCGCGACTGTGAACGAAAGGCGAACGAATGCAAATGAGGCTTGCGAGTTGCGTCAACGGCAGTGTTGGAGTCATACTTCTATGGTTGCGATACATAATATACACGTACTACTACTGTATAGTATTACCGCACACAGTACATGACTGCACTACAGTCCCGTATTACCGCACACTGCACTATACAGTCCCGTATTAGGACCTACAACGCTAGTGCTTCGCGCCGAGTTAATTTGACACTTCGAGTTGTAACGGCTCTTTTTGAATGATAACAGGGGTTTTACTTTGTCGTTTGTAATTGTGTATACTTTTCGAGCATGGTGAAGTTATAACTATTAGTTTGTATCGTAATCGTGCAGGTTTTGGTTACTAAAGTTAAGTTTGACCAATACTCAACTATCCCTTTAAACTTACATGACATCTGGTATTCCAATGACAACTATACCAGTTATTCCAGTAGTATCTAGTTGTCATTACTGGAATATCATGTAACCATGCATGGACCCTACTACCATGGTATAATGGATAAGCCAAATGTAGCATCCTTTATTATGTGTGATTGTGCTTGGTGCTTCAAAAATATATCATTCATATCAAATATCATATAAAAAAAAAATGATGTTAGCAACTAGTACACATCATGGTAGTAGGGTCCATGATGTAACTTAGTGTACCATCAGTTGCTGACACCAGTTTTTTAAAATATGATATTTGATATTAAAGGGTACCACCACCCAAAAATAATATTCTTATTATAGAAAGGTAACATCTTTAGTATTCCATTCCTTCATCAAGTTCACAAAAATATGTTTTCAGAAAAAAATATGTAATTGGAAAACTCATCACCATTCTCAACCATGCGTTCATGCGGTCTGAATTGCGTAGACTACATGTGCGGAAAGCCAGAGCGCTCTGTGCAAAGCGAACGAATCATCCGGGATTCTATTGACGTACGCGTGAAAGCATTGGCGCACTCGCAAATGCTTGGCCCGTGTGGAACCAGGAAATAGCCTTGGTTCCGTAAGTGGTGGAAATTAATTGCTTTGTTTATGAATCACACAACCCTTTGCAAAATGTTGGGTATATATTTGATATCACAAAACGGTACCAAAACATATAATAATGTGTTGTCCTTTGCCTGGTGGTCCCCTTTAATGATATATTTTTGAAGCACCAAGCACAATCATACAGAATAAAGGATGCTACATTCAGCATATCCACGATTACCCAGGGAAAACGAGCATTCCTCCAGCCACTTTTGATGTACTAATAATATGTCGACTACCTGATGCAATGGCCGCCAGTAGCTGTGTGTGGTCATAGAGTATTACATGTATATAACGCTATATGCATGTGCATGCATGCACTCTGCATGAGATATGCATGATTGCACGCGCACACACACACAGGGCTACTGCAGGTACATACTGTGGTATTCATAGCACAGAGCACAGAGCATGCACAGAGTTTCTGAATAACAGCTGTGTAAACATGGTCCACTGACTTCCTTGGTTCCTAGCTGTTATCTCAAAATTCCCGCGCTCACTAGCGCTGTGTGTGTGCATGCGTGCAACCATGCATATCTCATGCAGAGTGCATGTACAGTACATACACTGTGCACTGTGTACGTACGTACAGGCATATAGCTTTTTATATACTATAGCTCTATGACCAAACGGAGTAACACACACATGCAGAGAGTACTACTGGCGGCCATTGCTTGGTCCACTGCTACACTAAGGAACACTGTTTTTATATAGCTCTCTTCTTTATAAGACATGTAGTTATTGTACATAACCATCATATAGCTATATGGATGTTAATTTGTTGTTGGCTTCTTTGTCTTCTTATAGCACTGATCATTTAATTATAGTACTGCACTTCCAAGCATAAATTGATGAGGTCTTCAATGCGCATTATTTGTATGCATCACTCTCACAGTACTTCAGACCAGGGAGATCGTTTCTTTATATATCGCCATTATATTTGCTGCTACAACGTGCTCGCTGATCATGGATAATGGATGGATCAACATATTATCAGCCAGCAATATAGCTCTTGATTTCTCGCGTCCTTGTGGAATTCAAACTAATTTGACTCTTTAAAACAACCGACAGGAGTACATCAATTTGACAGCATGCAGCCTAATTGATTAAACACTGTTTCGAATTATATCATAACATTAATAAGGCTTGTCTGATCAACTTGTCCATCATCCCTTTGTAAAAGAATGTCCACATACTATTTAAGTGCAATAACTATTACAAAAAATAGTATTGTCAACAAAAAGACATTCTTTTACAAAGGGATGATGGACAAGATGACCAGACAAGCCTTATTAATATTATGATATAACTTCAAACAGTGCTTAATAAATTAGACTGCATGCTGTCAAATTGATGTACTCCTGTCGGGTGTTTTAAAGAGTCAAATTAGTTAAATAGACTGTTATAACAGTCTATTTTAAAGAGATGTGAATTACCTTGAATTAAATAAGTAAATTAAAACACATACATGCAACAACAAATGAACAATAGTCCTACATACTTAATTCCCGTAATATTCACAATTGCATCGACACCGGTAAATCTACTGGTTTTTTTTATCGCGTTTTACTGTGTTCCTACAGATTTCTTGCTGGTTTTCAACTGGTCATTACTGGGTTCTGCTGGTCCCTTCTGGTTTTTACTGGGTACTGGTATAAATGACCAGTAAGAATCCAGTAGGTAAATATTACTGGTATATATCCATGACCAGTAAGAGCCCAGTAAAAATCCAGTAAATCCTACTGGTATATATTACTGGTTTTTTACTGGGCTCTTGCTGGTTCTTACTGGTATCAATGACCAGTAAGAGCCCAGTAAAAGTCAAGTAAATCCTACTGGTATATATTACTGGTTTGTTACTGGTTCTTACTGGGTACTGGTAGCTATGACCAGTAAGAATCCAGTAAATCCTACTGGTATATATTACTGGTTTGTTACTGGGCTCTTGCTGGTTCTAACTGGTATCAATGACCAGTAAGAGCCCAGTACTCCAGTAAATCTTACTGGTAAATATTACTGGTTTGTTACTGGGCTCTTACTGGCCAGTCTTACTGGGAAATTTTACTGGTTCTTACTGGTCAATCTTACTGGTTTGTTACTGGTTCTTATTGGTCATTCTTACTGGTTTGTTACTGGATTCTTACTGGGCTCTTATGGATTATTACTGGTTTCTTACTGGATTTTACTGGTATATATTACTGGATTCTTTACTGGTTCCAGTTGATTCCAGTGTACCAATTTCCATATTAAAACCAGAGGCCAACTGGTAGCAATTCCAACTGGTACCAATTGGGCAACTGGTTTCAACTGTTTTTTCGACCTGGGTAATCATACTGACGATCATTACCATTCCAACAATCCGGGTCTGGCCTGGACCCGCCCTGATCGATGCCCGTGGTCGTGCTCGTCATGTTTTATACTACATGTATCTGGATATGGGAAAAGTAAATTCCGATTATAGGCTTCCATTTCGCTGTTGAGGTCATCTTCTGCGCCGTGCAAATTATCAAGTGTTCGGGAATGAAATGCCGAAAGGTGACTACCGGGGAATTCCGGCTAATACAGTAAAAGGCGTCTGTGTTGGAGACGCAGGACAGTTTGTCGTTTCGTCAAGGCGGACCACATGATGGCTGCGATATCTACACCCTACACTACATTACCGGGCTCGCTCCAACAGCCCTTTTTATTTTATCGCGATCTCTTTTAAATGGTATCCGGCATGATCCACTACATACTGTATATTTGAAGGGAGTGTCCTCCTTTTACAAAATAATCGTCTGAACAGTTTCCAGTTGACTGATGAGTTTGAATGTAATACACACACAAATCGAACAACCATGCAATTTTGATTCTACGAATGAAATACGAATGGGTAGGAATAATCTCTTTATTGAACTTTACATTGGACAATAAATTTTGTAACTGATTTAGCATAATATTACAACAATGTTGTACTTATGTTTGTAAAGGTATTGTGAAGCCGCAGTTTAAAAGGTATGCCACGAAAAGTCTAAAAAATGACTAATAAAAGAAAACATTAAAGGGATAGTTTAGTTTTGGTAGAGAGGGCGCTGCATTTGTTGTGAGGAAATGAAATGAAGTGTCGAATTTGAGAGAACATGCAATTTTAATGGCAGAATAAACTTTATTTGGTCAAAATCGACCCAGACACGGCTGAAATATCAATAAACATATCTGATCTAATAATTATTTGGGGCCACAATAATTAGATGTAATAATTAAACCTAAAAAATGCTTGCACTTTTTCAAAAATGTTCAAAAGCGCTTTTTAAATAGTTGTTGATGATCTCTGTATTTAATCATTGTTTCAATAAAATATCACATGCATATTTTTGTATGAAAATTGGTTGAAACCAATGCTTTTTTTAGAAAGCGCCCTTTTGTTCTTTAATGGCTTTTTTTCAAATGATAACGGGCTTTTTACTTAGTTGTTTGTAATTTTGTATACCTTTCGAGCATGATGGAGTTATACTTATTAGTTTATAATGTTACTGTCGAGGTTTGGTTACTAAAGTTCATCCTTAACAAAACTGTACTACCCCTTTTAGTTTCAGTTTTACCGAGTCTTAGTTTTTTTGTTTAACAATTTGTGGGGTGGATTGTTTGAATTGTTGGAATGTCTATAATCGACTTACAATATTATAAATTATAACAATGTGTTTTAGTCAGGATGCCGAGGGTATTGACTTATATTGGCATACTGTTATATCATTTTGTTATTGTATATCTTTCATCGATCACAAATTATGACTCAACATAACTACACTAATGCATCATCAGCTTTCAGATAATTCGAACAACGCAACAATAATAATCATAAACTTGTATTCTAATGATAACTTAAAGTTTATTCACAGGACGTGAATCCAAAACAAACGAAGTACGTTATTCCACAGCGTAAAATACATGAAGAATAATTCCACATGGGCAAAAAAAAGCTGAAGTCAAGACTGTGGAGGGCGCAGCAATCTAAACTCGACTACTGAACTGTGCAACTACGACTACAAAACTCCGAATAATAACTCGAAAATAAACTGACTAATTTCCGATATCTTATATATAGGACTCGAAAGCCGACCTTGAGCGAAGGACGAAGTTGTGACCTCGACTGCAGGAGGGCTAACTTAGCCTTTTGCTCATAGGAAGTCGGAAGCACGGCATGCGACTTTCTGACCTCGATCATGTTGCTAGGGAACGCGCTCTCGTCGAGAGAGGAGAGAGCAACCTCGCTGCTACGCAAGGCGGGCAATACATTTCCGAGGTCTCCAGAAAACGGATAGAGAATATCTTGCTGGGCTAAGATACAGCAAGTAAAATAGCGCAAGGACAAGCAAGGCCGTATTAGACCGGCATCCCAGAGGTCTTTTGTGCATCAGAAAGCGAAATGATTTCTGAACATATGAATATTTAGAGGAGAATATAACAAATCCAAAAATATGAGTCTCACGGGGTGTACCCGGGGATAAAGGGCTCATTTGCGCCTCCAAAGTTTGGCCCCTGGGAATTGTCCGATGCTTCTATTTTTTGCAAATGTACCGTGTTAAACATCGCTCACTGCGAGATTAGCGAATCCCAACACAATAGAACTACTCACGTGTATCTGGCGTTCGTCGGAAAATTAAACTTTGGCTGTTTTGAAAGACGAATTATACGTTGAACGCATTGAGGAATCCACCCCAAACCTTTTGAAACTTAACAATATGTCTTATGATTACAGAATACTTATTGGATACAAATGTCATCCGTTAAATTAACCTACAGATGCATCTGAATGTTGAAAATCTACTCGCCAAAGTTATCTTTGAAAAAACGGAGCTTCCACTTTCAGAAATTGTATTTCCTTACGTAGAGGGAAACGATCGCTGCACAAAATCAGTCCTATATGTGTGTATTGGCACCCAAGCTGCATGTAGAGGCCAAGAGAAAGTGATATAGAGAAACTCATTCCGAGAGATTACCACATTTATTTCAAATTTGGGTACACTTGAAAAATTTATCTATTGTCACCGCATTACAAAAAAATAAGAAGCCCATGCCCCCCCGCCCCCCCCCCCCCCCCCCCCTCGTCGCTATGCCATGCGCTGAGATATTGGTTCCTCTGTATTCGGCTATTTTCTGATATTAGCTTTCATCCCTGTAGATTTATAGACGGGTGTTTATTTAATGTCTTACATTTCATTTATAAGTGGAAGCCCTGTTTGATCTGGTTTTGGTGATGGGGTTCATTCAAATATATTTATACGGCCTTTGGCATAATCAAATGTGCTATCAATATGTTTTCTGCAATCTGTAAGACATATTTGTTAAGTTGCAAGAGGTTTGGGGTGGAATCCTCAATTCATCAACATGTATTTCGTCTTTCAAAACAGCCAAAGTAACAATTTTCCGAAGAACGCCAAATACACATGGGTGGTTCCATTGTAGTGGGATTCGCTGACCCCGCAGTGAGCGATGTTAAACACGGTACATTCGCCCAAAAAAGAAGCATCGGACAATCCCAAGGGGCCAAACTTTGGAGGCGCAAAGGAACCCTTTATCCCCGGGTACACCCCGGGAGACTCATATTTTTGTATTTTTTACATTCTCCTCTAAATATTCCTGTGTTCAGAAATCAATACGCTTTTCGATTCACAAAAGACCTCTGGGCTGCCGGTCTATAAGGAAGGAGAAAAAATTTCTATAACGCCGCGCAAACAAGGTCGAAAAATAAAGTAATAATACAACTTACAGCAAAGGACTATAATTTGCAAGTGAACACACATCATGAACATCACGAATACAAATATCGTAATCCGCACAACACTATTGGTACATTTGCATTATGATAACTGAATGCAAGTTTGGCATGATCGAAACGATGTAAGAAAACTACATAATAAACACTGTATATGAAGGACTTTATTCCCAAATGCGCTTAATCCACTTTTGGAATTTTTTTAGAAAATTGAGGTTTTTTTATTTGACCACTTTCGACTTTTCCTATCATTTTATGAATTTCAAACGCACTAAAGCCCTATCATGATACCTTAAAAAAACATTCGTGAAAGAAATCCTGGTAAAATAGTTTATTTTGTATAAGGAAATAACATAAACAAGCAGTAAAGATATACTGAATTATGATTATCTTACAAAATTGCTTTACTCATTCTGAAAAAGCCCTTAGAGGAAATGACACAAATTAATCAGATATTGATAAACAGATTTACGTTTTTTTAATATATTTGAGTAAGAAACATATACTGTAACCAGTCAGGCGCAAGATCGTTTTTTTCGATCTTTCTGAAAAGCATGGATTTACAATTTGTTGGACCCTAATGATTTATGCATACGCCGTACACCCATCATGCAACGCGCTACCCCGCGTGTTATGTCTATTTACTCTTGAACGTCGGTCGTTAAATAAATTATTACGAGAAATCTTACCCAGTCAATTTGTTGATAATTCATGTACCTAAAGATAAAGAATGAAAGTTTCCTGATGTCGAAAAGGAATTAAATCGAACCTAGTCATTTTGAAACAAATCTATTCGGAATACGCAATTAGGGGTATAATTTTGAAAATTTTTGCTACAAACGACCTTTGCTAGATTTCAAATACAGCCGCAGATGATCGGATTAGGTGATGAATCAAATTATGAACGCACTATAAAGTATACAAATTATTTATGCCTGTGTGTTTGTGTGTGTGTGTGTGTGTTTATATATGCATATGTGCGTTCATGTAGGTATGTACGCTTGTGTGCGTAAGTCTGTATGTGTTTGTAGGTATAATGTGTGTATGTATGTGCTGCGTGTGGGTTTGTGTGAGTGCGTGCGTGTGAGTGTGTTTGTTTGTGAGTGTGTATGTGTTAGTGTGTTTTTACTCCTGTATATGTTGCATGTGTGCGTGTGTGTGTGTGTATGTGCGTATGTCGGCAAGCTAACATTGGACCTAAGTTGAGCCTCCTACCACATTTTGGTTAATGAGTGCCAACTTTTAACGAACAACCACATTTTGGCTGTTGGCAAGTTTACTTTAGGCTAGTCTTTCGTCAAGACTTTCGCGCTATATGAACAATTACGCGAGCGGAGCAATCATCGTGAGCGAAGCGAACACATTGAGCGCTTGCGCAAAAGTCGTTCTCGTCATGAACATTGGTTGTTGTTTTTTAATGTAAACTTTTTAAATAATGATATTCATCTACCTTGCGATGACTACCATCAGCCGTATGTGAGTGTTAGTTTTTGTTTGAGACGCACAATAAAGCTGCATTGTAAAACCGAACGCGCTTCATTGCGCAATAAACGGTTACTGGTTGTTAAAAGGGTCTCCGCAACAGAGTAGCGTAGACCGTAAACTCAACCGTCAAAGCGACGGTGTGCGAACACATCCATTATATGAATAA
>JBAMJV010008459.1:0-33264 GCA_037951105.1 Echinarachnius parma
TGAACCGATTTTTGATCAAGTAAAGTTTATTCTGCCATTAGAATTGTATGCTCTTTCAAATATTACACTCAGTTCTTAATTATCTCACCAAAAAATTATTTTGTGCAGTGCCCTCTATACCAAAACTGAACTACCCCTTTAAAAATGAGACAGAGAATAACAAATATCCATACAAAAGTACAAACATACACACAACACACATGATCAATCACAAGAGCATAAAATACACACACATACACACAGATTTGTATTAATGTTCTTTTATTGCACACACACATACACATACATCAGTCACATACACAAAACAGACTGGGTCACTATAACACACTTTACGTATGCATGTCATATCAAGGAAAGTTGTTCCTGCCAACCGAAAAGATTGCCTGAGATTTGCCTGACAAAGCAACAACTGATTTATGCAAAGCGGATTGCATTGTATTAGTTATGACCATGTTATGAACTTGTTCATGGCTCCACTCTCCAATGAATCAAATTGATTAAATAGTGAACAGGGCCCATATTCATAAAAGCATGCAGCTACAACTTAAAGGGACATTCCATCTTTGCAAGCCAAATTTCAAAAGTTGCGAGGTTATTGTCTTATATGAAAGAAAATGTCATTTAATAGCATGCCTGAAAAAATTAGGGCTTGAAATATCTTTTTCGTGAAGTTATAGAGCTAAAACTAATAAAACGACAACCAACGGTTAATTGTGCATTTACGTGTATTCACCCAGTGAGGAAGTTCGTACACGAATTCCACAAAGTACCACAACGTTATGCGTGACCCGCGCACACACATAATACTAGCATGACCGAATATTAAACAAAATAACCAAACCTCGCTTAAACTGACTACATGTAATTACATATTCTTCATTTTTGAGATTTTTTCCATGACATACCTTTACAAATGTCGGCTTCACAATACCTTTATAAGAATAAGTACAATATTGTTGTAATATTATGCTAAATCAGTTAAACTCTTTTATTGACCGATATATAGTTTGATGGAGTGACGCATTCGTTTTTTATCCGTCGAATCCAAATTACAGGGCTGTTCGATCTGAATTTTTGTTTGTGTGTTACATTCATCCCCATCCGTCAACTGGAAACTGTTCAGACGTTTTGTAAAAAGAGGGACATGCAGTCCCTTTAAGATTATTTTAGATGATGTGGCTAAGAATACTTACTTTTACTAAATAGGCACCTAAGCCTTGGCTTACCTAGCTAACACTAGTTGGGGACTAGGAAAACTGATTTATTTTTTTTTGCTCAATAAACAATAAATCGTTTAAAATACACTAATATAAGCTGACAGGGTTTTATGAACATGGGGACTGGTCTTATTATTATTCACCCACACTATGGCCAAAGGATTCAAAATAACTAGACAGCATAAATCAATTTTAAGCAGAACTAAAAAAGTTGCAATCTTTTTATTGACATGAAAAACATTTCATTTCTTGTCACATCAAACATAACATTTGACCGTCAAAGAAACATTATAAAGTAGGCTACCAAAGTATGACTTTACTTCCGTGCAGTGCCATGTAGCCGGTGCTAAATAATGTCAGGCAAGCCGACAAATGTGTGGCCTAGCAGTTAATAAAAGGCAATCAGCAAGCTTCAATTTACTTTCAAAAGCCCAAACCATAGGACAAGTTGTTTAGAACCGTTACTATGGTATAACAGAAGAGTGTGAGTTCATCACTTCGGTACGTTACTGAAATATGGTAAGGTTGATGACAACTAAAACTTGCAAAGACATACCGGATAAAACAACTATTATCTACAAAGAGCATACTGCAGCAATTGATTTTGGCAAAAGAATATCACCACAAAGCTACAGATCAAAAATAGTTGGTAGTCAAAAATTTTCAATAAAGAATGAATAAGGGTGACATAATAAATGTATGCCAGGTGTTCTTTATAAATGGACAGGTTCATTGATGTGTAAACATCTCAAGACCTAGGACAGTGTTGTTATTTTTTTTAAGACAGGTTGTTTTTTATGCACATGTGATCACTAAAACAGGTTTGACTGGAGTCTGCATATGGTTGTCTGCATGAATTCTACAACTACACATATTAAATATTGTTCAAGACATGTACATTGTATTTTTTCGAGGTAAACAAACAAAAATTGCTGGTGTTCATATTATTGGCTCACAAACTACCCATATTAAAATTACAAGTTATATGAAGGTAGTACATGACTGCCCCCAGTGAAAAATACACCCCAGAAGAATACAAAATGCTGGTACCAGCAAATTTACCTGGCCAAGATCATTCAAACAATGATGATGATTATCTTTTTTTATGCCCCGTCTTCAATTTAGTAAAGGGCATTTATTTCCAGGGGCATATATTTTTCACTAGTAATCTCATTAAGATTCTTAGAAAGTTGAGCTTACACCATTCTTGAATTGCTTGGTTCTCATTACTTATGTAACAAAAAGGAAAATCTTATTTTTCATAATTGTTTTCATATCAAATTACTGCATTTATTCTAGATGCAAAATATGCATGACGAATGGTTGATAAATTGGTAGTTTTGTGATCTGATATGTCCACTAGGTAATATCTACCATGCTTATATTGGTAATACCAATACAACAATTAAGGTATGATAGAACCACTAGAGTTCTGAGTTTGTTTTGTGGATTTGGACAATATTACTAGATCTCTTTAATAGTGAGTCATCAAACATAGTCATATGTGATGCAAGTTTTGAAAGTCCATTATAATACAACCAGACTTGCATCAATGACATTCTTCTTTTTCTTTCAAGTGATGACAACAACAAAAAAGAGTCTAAATTAATTATTCTTCAATTGAATTAAGTCAGAATTGCAGTACAACAATGATACAATATTGAATGTCTTGATATTGAAGACAGAAATTCAATCGAGTCACTTCATTGCCTTTATTTTCAATAAATTCCTTCATTTAACATTTCATAGTGATGTGAAAAAAGATCATTAAAGGGTACCACCACCCAAAAATAATATTCTTATTATAGAAAGGTACCATCTTTAGTATTCCATTCCTTCAACAAGTTCACAAAAATATGTTTTCAGAACAAAATATATAATTGGAAAACGCATCACCATTCTCAAGCATACGTTCATGCGGTCTGAATTGCGTAGACTATATGCGTGCAGAACCAGAGCGCACTGTGCAGAGCGAATGAATCATCCGGGAATCTATTGACGTACGCGTGAAAGCATTGGCGCACTCGCAAATGCTTGGCCCATATGGAACCAGGAAATAGCAGTGGTTCCGTAAGTGGTGGAAATTAATTGCTTTGTTTATGAATTACACAACCCTTTGCAAAATGTTGGGTATCTATTTGATATCACAAAACGGTACCAAAACATATAATAATGTGTTGTCCTTTGCCTGGTGGTCCCCTTTAATACAAAATAAAAAAGACTGCACATACAATAATAGTCATAAGGCATCAAGCAATAATGAACATTATGAAGAAAAAACGCAGATGGATCATCGACCATGTGCAGTCAAAATAGATGCCTGCATCATTGCATAACTTTTATAGTGATCCCTGTGACTTTTTGTCTTTAACCTCATGACCCAAAAATCTAATCAGTTAATTGGCCTCTCGAAACATACTTGTACTAAGTTTGGTGAGAATCCATCAATCAGTTCTTCAGATAACAGTATTATAAGCTATTTCTGAATATATAATGAGCCCTGTGGCCTTTGACCCCAACCAACATCAATCAGTTTACATGTATCAAGAGTGGTGAGAATCCTTCAATCAGTTCTTGAGATAACCCAAACTCTAGATATTTTGCATATATAATGAGCCATTTGACCTTTGACCTCATTACCATCAAAATCTACAAGACCCCCTCCAAACATAACATTAACCAAGTTTTTCTGGTAATCTGTCAACCTGTTCTTGGGTTTTAACGATAAAGATAACAGGACGAAAGAACATATACAAGACGTACATAGCAAAATATAATTATGCGTCCTCGAAAAAAAAATGGCCATTATAGTGCGTAAAGTGTCAACTTCAATAAAAACAAATTTCAGCTGCTAAAGGTAAATACAATATAGAGAGTATACACAAGCACAGTGGACTGTATAACACATATTTACAGTAACATTTAACATGCAGGATGACAGTGTAGTATACACTGCTGCGCTGTACAATTTCTTTTTTAATATATGGCTAATATGACAGTTACTGACACAAGAGTAAAAAAAATAAATAATAGTACAGGAAGTGTGACTAAATATAAAACAGCAATGTGAAACTATAATACTACAAAAAATTAAAGCTGGTCGGCAGGGAATTCTTTATCATTAAATACAAATGTCGATAAGTGCCTCAATTAATTACGATATATAATTTATTTATATAGCGCTGAATATGATTCTTTATCTTGAAGTGCGCAGAAAGGATAAACTTTCCTTTTTTTATATGGTATTAATTATTAATACAATCTATTAATTAACAGGGTAATGATTTGCTAAACATTACAAAAAAAACAGATGATTTTTTTTGTAGCTGGCAATTTGGCACATTCAGGCAAAAATATCCAAAACATAATTACATTTTGGAATACAACAATGGTTACTAAATCTGATATCCAAACGAGTCATCATGACTAATTTCTGTTGTCTCAAAGCAAAAATATTTGTATATTCGCAATTTTGTAACCGGATATGAACACACTTTTTTTCTGACAAAGTGATTTCACCCGTCCAAAAGATTTCTGTATTTTGTATAAATCTGAAATAAAATTGAAAATAATGTTCATTGGCTTATTTTCAAGCTCCAATAATCAAGACTCTGTAATTTATTTTACAATAAACTACATGGTCAAATATGGACAGTCTTTTATAAATGTGCAGGGTCATTATTTTTGTTTAATATCAAGGGCTAAATCGCTCTGAGTATATTATATTTGTTTACTGATTAGCACTAATTAAATTAATTAATAGTAAAACCTGCAAAATTCAAGGCCAAAAATAAGTAGTACTACGATTTTCCTCCTATGGCTTTCTTTAGCTCAAAAGTTGAGCTTATCATAAAATGTTTGATACAGAGTGCTCCATTTTTTTCTTCATATTTTTGTAACCAATTGATCACTTTAGGAACCTAAACATTGATTTGCAATCTAGAATTTGCAGACTCAGAATAAACTATATGATCAACAACTTGGCTCAATTAATCAGCATGATAAACGAGTTTTCCATCTTCATTCTCCCAGTTACAAATGTCTGTAAACCTTAATGAAAGTACCCTAGCTTTCCTCAGTACTAGAATACATGACTTTTATGGTATCAGATATCCATGAGATTTAATCAAAAACAATTTTCAGCGACTTGGCTTCCCCGATTCATCTGTGTGCCTTTTACGTTTTGGTGAATTTCCATTCGCACTCTCCTCCTCTCGTGGTCTCTTTTGACCCTTCACAGGTGACTTGGGTGACCCTTTGCTCTTTTTGAAGACCACTTTGATGCTGCCAGCAGGAGGTTGGTGACCTCTACGATAGGGGATGTTGCTACTTTCAGCTGGTCTTAGAGGCACAGCAAATGTTGCGCCGTCTTCTTTTGGTTGCAAGGCCGATGTGCCACTTTCTGTGTGAGACACCTCTTTCAATGGCACGATACTGTCTTCTCTTTGCGGTGCGACCAATGCACCGTTTTCAAGGTGAGAATGTGCCTCTGGCGAGCTACTGCTCTTGCCTCCGCTAAGGTCTACTGCAGAAGGGATCTGGCTTTCCTTCTCAGCTGCAGGACCACTCTCACTTTCAACCTGCTGACAAGAAGTGTCCTTCTGCATAACCGTTTGACCCTGTCTGGCAGAAAGGTCAATCAGGTTGGCCCTTTCTTGTCTGACTATGGTGACAATGTCTGTGTCTTCGGAGGAGTTTACATCCGCCTCTTCTTGTGCAGGTGGTGCCAGTCTCTGTGTTGGTGGTATGCTGACTTGTTTGCGGATGTAAACAAGTTTCCCTTCCAGATTCATCACTAGGCTGACTGATAGGCTGGGATGACAATCTTTCATGTGAAAGGTGATGATGGGCAGATCTTCCTCTTGAAGGTCTTCGGTCATTGGCAAAGTTTCCTCCAGACTCTGAACAGGGCCACTCTGGAGATGTTTAGGCTGTACGCTAGACTCACTGCCTTCAGGAGGAGGAGGAACATCAGCACATTCTTCCCTTCCAGTCTGCCTGGCAGGTTCCCCGGAGCCTTTCTTTGCATTGCTCCTTGTTTGTCTGGTTGTGGGAGGGGGACTTTGCCAATGCCTCTTGCGTCTTTTAGTTTGTCCTTCCTTTGCAGGCTTGGGTGTAGGTATATGTTTTCGTTTACCAACTTTTCTTCGCCGTCGATACACCTTCCGCCTTCCTTCAGAACCTCGGTCTTGCTGACCGCTTGGATCTTCATTGTCATTTTGTCTTGCTTTGTCATCCTTTTTGGATGTGTCCATTTCACTTTTCTTTTGTGGCCTGCACATTTCTGCTTTTACCTTATGCGGAGTAACAACTGACAATACTGCAGGCCAGAGGAACATTGACAGGAACCTTTGCTTAAGAATATCGTACCAATCACTCTCTCTGATGATTTCTAACGCATCAGCATGCTCAGCTTCAGTTCTCTCCGAGACCACAATGCCACCCTTTCCTTTCTTTGCTCCTCGCTTACCCGTCTTTGATGTACCATCATTCTGAACTCCTGAAGATGGCCGTTCCTCTGTCACTGTTGAGTGGCTGATTTTAGGATCTGACCCAAACAATCTGTCTACAGCATCTTGTTTGGATGTGGGCTTTCCAGGTTTCAAGGGGGATTTCTGAACCAGTTCTTCAAGGAGACCACCCTCTCCCCTCAAGATGCCCTTCTTGCTGTCTTTCGATGCCTTGCTACGATACGATTGGAAAGATTTGGTTTTTCTTCCATGCGTCTCCAGTTGCTTCCGCTGCAGTAAGATCTTCATGAAGGCATTGATGGTAGCCTCATTTGGTGGCAAGATGGGCAAGAGTTGATCTTTCATGTCTGGCTTTGGTCCACTTTTAGGTACAAGTTGCTCTTTATTTGCTACTTTTGCCCCACTATTTGAGTCCTCACTCTTGCTCTGCCCAGCAATATCCTCATCAGCATCAATGTCGTTACCAAGATTATTATGAGACGATGTCCTCTCATTCAAATTCAGTGTCATTTCCTCATCTCCATTTTGGACATGCACACTCATTGAACGTGTATCATCGCCCTCAACAACAGTCACATGCACAACACCTTTCTCAGTGGAAGAGGTGGGAGCCTGGGAGATCTGTCCACCAGAAACACTTCCCGACGCTGCATTGGAAACAGCGCTACCTGCTGAAGGCATAGTACTGATGTCACTTGCAGATTGTCTAGATGGAAGAGCACCTTGAGCTCCCAATACAGTGGGGGATGCTGACCTGTTCATCGGCATCACAAAGCCTCCACCTGGAACCCGAGTCATTCCTTCTGGATACACGTAGCCTCCACCTGGAACCCGAGTCACTCCTCCTGGATACACGTAGCGCTGTGGACCCAGTGGCAAATGTAGCTGTTGCTGCAGAGGGGCAACCCCAGGCTGAGCCATAGGCACTGAGGAGGGATACCGCTGAAAGTTCTGGGAAAACATCAACCCTGGTCTTCCCCCATGAGGAATCGCCAGTCGGGGACTTTGCTGAGTTGCAGGTGCCCGATGCAGCAGTGGAAACGTCAGTCCACCTCTGGGGGCGACAGGGGGAATGAGTCGAGCATGTGGGGGCTGCATCAGGGTCAGGATCTGCCCACCTTGGTTGATCTTGGGGCCAAACTGGGATATGTAGTTCTGCACCGGTATGAGGAACCCCCTGCCAGGTAGCTGAATGGTGCCTTGCCCAAACACGCTATGTGAATAATCCCTCGGTTCCACCTTGATTGAAAGCCTCTTGCGAACAGAGACAGAGGACAAAGACTGTCGAGAGGTAGAAGGCAAAGCCTGTTTAGAGACAGCGGGCAAAGCCTGTCCAGAGGTAGTAGGCAAAGCCTGTCCAGAGGTAGTAGGCAAAGCCTGTCCAGATGCAGTAGGCAAAGCCTGTCCAGTAGAGGACACCGACGAAGATGCAGGGACAGGAGCCTTTTTTAGAGCTGTACCCTTCTTCTTGGATGTGGTCTTCTGAGCAGGTTTCAGACCTGTGAATTCTTTTGCTCCAGGATCATTGCCCTCATCAACATCCATTGAGTCATCTCTTTCATCATCCGGATGGGGGGATTCGGCTCCATCCTTCTGCTCTTTCTTCACTTCCTGTTTCTTGGTATACCTGTCACCAAAGAACATCCTTTCCCCATCTACATTCAAAGCCAGAGCCTAAAAAAGATAGAAAGAACATTTGAGAGAAAAGGAAATGTTACAGCAAATAGTTTTGATTTAGATTTCTTCTTGATGATGCAATGTTTTCCCCATCTCAATTCAAAGCCAAAGCCTAAAAAGACATTGAGAAAAAATGAAACATTACAGCTAACATTTCGATATACATTTGTTCTTAATGATGCAATAATCAAATATAATGGAAGTTGATCGCCCAGTATGCTGTATTTACAAACAAATTTTGTTTTCATGTTTTCAAAAGTCTCTAGAAAAAAAGGGAGGTCACTACTTTATTTCGATTTATAGAGTGGTCTACTTTTGATTCAATGCAACAAGATAAATAGCATAAGTCTTCCCGCTACATAGAATGTATTACATTTAAATACTGTGAAATTATTCTTTAAAAATTACGTACATTGTAAACTGAAGGAAGTCAACACTGATTTAAACTTTAATACAATTTCAAGTTTATTTTTATTTCATTTGATGTGTACTCGTTCCATCATTTTCGTTTGTTTTTAATTTGTATTCAAGATAATTACCTTCAGAAGAATGTAGCAAAGTCTTTGACGTGTTTCTTTCTTTACGGATTTGCTTCCTGTGGAAATTACATCATAATAATAATAATAAAATAAATATTATTAACATACACAAAATCAGTATTTTTACATTAACGGGATTTAGTCATTGTTGACATGTGCAAATCTGATAAATGGTTGATAAAATGTGTAGTTTTGTGGTATGATAGTTCACGGAGTGATGTGTGAAAATTCCACAGAAAATGAATGTCATGTATGACCTAGTAATGAGCAAAAATGAAAAGTGGATTTTGCTAACTCATTGCCCTTACTTTGTACACAGTTATAATTCTCCCACGAGAGAATTCGAAATCCGAACACTTCAATCATACATATCTTAAAGGGATAGTTGAGTTTTGGTATAGAGAGTGTCACATTCGAAAGAGCATACAATTTTAATGACAGAATACAACTTTATTTGATATAAATCGGTTCAGAAATGGCTGAAATCCATAAACATAAACCATATTTTGTAATAAATGTGGGGCCCCACAAATATTCGACAATTTTGAACCAACTGTTAAATTTTTTTTAAATGCTTCCTCTTTTCAAAAATTTACAAAAGAGGTTTTTAGATAGTTGTTGATTATCTCTCTATCAAATCACTATTTTAACAAAACATTAAATGCACAATATTTTATTTTAAATGGCTGAAACCGATGAGTGTTTAGAGAGCGCCCTCTAGAGTTTTAACGGCTCTTTTTGAATGATAGCAGGCTTTTTACTTAGTCATTTGTAATTTTGTATACATTTCGAGCATGGTGGAGTTATAACTATTAGTTTGTAATGTAATGGTGCAGGTTTTGCTTACTAAAATTCAGTTTGACCAAAACTGTACCCTCTTTACCAGAACTCAACCTGTAACTATTCACACTCTTGTAGCTAGATTGACCCTTTCTTTATACGTTTAAAGGCAGCCATTTGGTCTTTCTCTAATCTTTTAGGTATCATATCAGATCTGGGCGACTTATTTTTGTTTACTTATGTGATATTTTGTGAAAATGGATACGATCAAGTATCTCTTACCATGCGCACGTCGCCAGACCCCAGACGTCGGAATGACCCATCCTATTGGTTTGATGGCAGCTGTAAGCTCTTCCTCAAGCATGATATGCACACTGAGGCGGGAGGTGATGGATGCATTGATTGGCAACAGGCGGGACAGCTCTCTTTTTCTCTGGTCGCGTCGTTTCTTGGTGTACAGTTTCTGGTATTGTGTCTGGTTGCCAGGCACCTGAAAATATTTTTTAGATATAATTATACTTGGTAATTATAAAATCAATATTGTGATAATGATAACAGCAGTGAGAGCTTTCTCTAGTCTGGAACTGCACTTTTACGGTGACAGGCTAAGCCTGGCCTGGAATCAATCCACAATGTGTTTGAAAAGACATTAAGCACTCATTACAAATAATAGTGACAACACTGACAAGAACGGTCCACAAAGAAATGAAGTCAACATATTGTTGAAAAGGAAGATTGTGATATAAGCACCTCCAAGTCTTCTTCCAGAAACCTCACCGTACTCTGACATGCCAGATGTCCGGATAACCATCCCAGGTGTGTAGAAATTACTGGAAAAGCTGAAGGTCCATAAAGCCCCAGGCCCAGATGGAACCACTCCATGTATCCTCCAGACACTTGCTCCTGTTTTAGCTCCTACTTTGACCTGCATTTTTAACAAGTCATACCAGACTGGAGTTGTCCCAGACCCGTGGTGCCAAGCAAATGTTGTGCCAGTCTTCAAGAAGGGGAAAACAACATACCCAGCAAACTACAGACCAATATCCCTAACATGTGTATGCTGCAAATTAATGGAACACATTATCACTAGCAACATGATGCGCCATGCTACAGATCATAACATACTGTACCCTCTTCAGTTTGGTTTCAGAGCAAGAATGTCATGTGAAACCCAGCTTGCTGGATTCCTTGGAGATCTGCAGAACAACATGCAACAAGGAAAGCAGAGAAACGTTATTGTGCTGGACATGAGTAAAGCCTTTGACAAGGTTGGCCACCATCGCCTTGCCAAGAAGCTGCTTTCCTATGGCATCAGAGGCCACACAATTACATGGATCAAGAACTTCCTCTCAAACCGAACCCAAAGAGTTGTTCTGAATGGTGTATCATCATACACAGGGGAGGTGCGATCTGGTGTTCCTCATGGGTCAGTTCTCGGACCTAGCCTCTTCTTATTCTTCATCAATGATCTGCCAGAACACCTCTCTTCCAATGTGCGACTCTTTGCTGACGACACTCTCATTTATATGACAGTCAAATCAGCTGGTGACGCCAGACTTCTCCAGGCTGACCTAGACACACTGGCAGAGTGGGGGAGAAAATGGCTCATGGAGTTTAATCCTGATAAGTGTCAAGTGCTGAGAGTCACCCGTAAAAGACATCCGGTAATCCATGACTACACACTCAATGGCGCAACTCTTGCAACCTGCTCTTCAGCAAAGTATCTGGGAGTTACCATTTCCCCAGATCTGCGATGGAACAAGCATGTAGACAATGTCTGTAACAAAGCCAACACCACCCTGGCCTTCCTGCGGAGGAACCTGAGAATTAACTCAGTTCAGCTGAAAACCAAGGCATACTTTGCCCTTGTCAGACTCTTCTGGAATATGCTGCTCCAGTCTGGGACCCCTACACTGTCAGAAACATCCACAAGATCGAGATGATCCAAAGAAGAGCAGCAAGATTTGTGCTCAATAGACATCACAACACCTCAAGCGTGACGGAGATGCTCCAAGAACTCAAATGGCACACTCTACAACAAAGACGTGAAACTCTCCGCCTCATTCTTCTCTTCAAAATGCACCATAACCATGTCATCTTCAATACCAGACCACACATGTACCAGTACAGAAGGCAACAAGACATGTCCATGCTGAAGGCTATCAACTACCAGTCAGCAAAAATGAACACCACAGGCAGTCTTTCTTCATGAAAGAACATGGAACACCCTACCACCAGATGTAATGTCTGCCCCCTTAAAGGTATGGTGACAAGAAAACTGCCTCAAAATTGGGTTTTACTGTATCTAAGGTAGATTTTCATGAAGATTACTAATACAAACATATTTTCCTCGTGGGAAAACCCGGTAAAATAAAAAAATCAACTTGTAAATTCTCTTTCGGAACCCCCGTAAAAAAACTGAGTCCCGGGCGAACAAAAAATGACGTCATCTTTGTGACGTCACCGGCAGGCAATCGCAGTTTAGCTCGGTCATAGACGTACACGCTGAGTACAATACTCACGTTGACACAGAGATATTATTTCCATTTGTTTCAATATTTGCAAACATTTGTTCAGGTTTATATCATGGGACGATATACACTCAGATGTGTAGCTGCATCCTGCTACAATTCATTTCTTAGCAATTCTTAAGCATTTTCAGTAAAACCTCAATTTACAAGCAAAAACGAGTTTGTTTTACAAGCAAGTCTTAGGCTCTGCATGTAAACAATGCACATTCCTCCGCGTTGCGGTCTGCAAGTGATGTCATGAATCGGGTGACACGTGCGCACATTTCCGCTCTGCTATAAATGACTTTTTTTAGGAGCATGGAACGCCGATGCGTAATAAAGCAAAAAAGTTGCATTAAATTTACCTTTTTTTCCCAACTTAAGGATTTCTTTGAAAAAAAGAGTGTGGTATATCAATAAAGGCACATATTTAAAGCTATAAACCTGAATCAAAGCCGGGATTGCACCCCTCCTTTAATAATGTTTTAAAAGGGAATGGTTGGCAGATCTGCATAAACCATAATCCCACAGTGTGAATCAATGTCAATGTCCTTTGACCAGTTAACAATGACTATTCAAATATTCCCACAGGGTGCAACATTATCACTTGAGCAAGTGAAAATTGATTTGGGCAAGTAAAATGTCAAAATTGTCTATAAAATTGTTCAACAACGAGAGAACAATGTAATTTCAAATGTGTAAATCTCATCTAGAAGCAAGAGGACTTGTAGATTTTATATGGGGGAAAGTAAAATGTGAATATTCATGAAATTACTTGCCCGAACGGGCCAGTACAGAAACAAATTTAGTGTGAATTAAGGCTTGATTCTCACCTTTCCTTCTCCCATTTTCTTCCTGTGGTCTATCATCTGATCCAGGATAGTATCCAGAGGCGTGTTGTTTAGAATGTCCAGAGAGGCTCCCTCGCACAGGCGTATGCCCTTTACACGCTTGAAGAACCCATGGAACTAAAGAAAACACAAACAAATAAACAAGCAAATATGTTAAAAGGAAGGAAAGAAAGAAAGAATCCAAGAAAGAAAGTTTACAGAGGTGTTTGTTTAGAATGTCCAGAGAGGATCCCTCGCACAGGCGTATGCCCTTTACACGCTTGAAGAACCCATGGAACTAAAGAAAACACAAAATGACAAGAAATTAAGCAAGCAAATATGTTTAAAAGAAGGAAAGAAAGAAAGAATCCAAGAAAGTTTCCAGAGGCTTGTTGTTTAGACTGTCCAGACTTGTCGCACACAAGTGTATGCCCTCTACACTTTTGAAGAAACGAGGGAACTAACTGCAGACAGAAAATGATGGATTAAAAATCCGTTGGAACTTAATAATAATATAATAAATATAATCAACATGATTTCATATGAGAAGATAATATTATCAATCAGTTTCCAAATTTGTATTGAGGGATTTATACTGTTTGATAAAGAGTTTGGTAAAACTTTGCATTAATACAATTTTGGTGGCCTGTAGATAATTGTATTGGCCAGAGTTAATTTTGAAGCATTGCACAATAAAACTAGATTGATCTTCGACTGCGCGCAGTCGAAAATTATGCCTCCGCTATCACGCGATATCAAGCCAAAATTAATATGCATTGAATTAATTTTAAAAATATATTTTTCATATATTTTGAGTCCTGTGACCTTGACCATATGACCCCAAACTTTTATGGCTATATTGGCTCCCTAAGAAAACATTCAGGTACCAAGTTTGATTGAAATCTTAGATTTAGTTCTTGAGATTTTGCCATTACAAGCTTTTTTGCATGTATAATGACTCCTATGACCTTGACCATAACCTCATGACCCAAAAATTGTATGGCTACGTTGACTCTTTATGATACATTCAGGTACCGAGTTAGATTTAAATCTGACATTCAGTACTGTTCTCGAGATATCGCGAGAACGAGGCATTTTTGCATAAATGTATATTGAGTCCTGTGACATTGACCTTTGACCTCATGACCCCTAAAATCTAATCAGATCATTGTCACCCCAATATGTACACTCAGACCAAGTCTGAAATTGATCTGTCAACCGGTTCTCGAGATATCGCGAGAACGAGGCATTTTTGCATATATATTGAGTCCTGTGACCTTGACCTTTGACCTCATGACCCCTAAAATCTGATCAGATCATTGTCACCCCAATATGTACACTCATACCAAGTTTGAAATTGATCCGTCAACCGGTTCTTGAGATATCGCGAGAACGAAAACGGGACGGACGGACAACCCGAAAACATAATGCCTCCGGCCACTTCGTTGGCGGAGGCATAAAAAGAGTTAAATGAGATTTACCAGTCCATTGAAGCGATGGAGCACCGAGTTTGGTGTACGGTTATTGTTCGTCAGCTCACTTATTTTGTTGGAGATTTCAACCCAGTTTCCTGGAAATTCAAGGTAAAAAAACATGAATAAAGTTGTTTTGTAGTGTTTTTGTATCTGCTTTGTTTTGTTTACATATTAATTTCCCCCCTGCACTCTGGACACAGACAGATATAAAATGTCATTATGTGTTTGTATTCATCAATTACAATTAAATAATTACCAATTTACTGCTCTACTTTATCAACACAGATGGACATACATATCATTTCATGGAGGATCCATCATGAATGACTTAAACATCTTATCTAGTAGTCGTAAAAGATGAAATCCCATAATATTCTTTACTAGAGATCCAATGCATAGCCACTAAGTGGCAGCCGTGAAGAGGCTACATACAAATTTTCTGCATGCGCTCGTAATCTTTGCGATGAGCGTATTATTGCACAAAGTAATGTCGCTCATGGAATGTGCAAGCATTTAAGCATGATTGACTAAAATAACAAATGCTTGGTAACATAGTGTTGAAGGGCACAGAGTTCATTGCGTACTACGATCAAATGCTGTGCCCCAGACAGACACACAGCGGTTTGTAGATCTATTGATTCATTACTCACCCACTCCTAGCTGCTTGGCCGACTGCAGAATCACCAGGTCCTCAGCCTTGGTGTAGTAACCTTTCTTGTTGACAGGGTTCAGGGTATACAACCATCTAATAAAGGAAAATGGAAAGGGAAAACAAGAACCGATTGACATTTTATGTGCAAAACCTATGGTGAGTTTCTCCTAAATGATGCTAGAATCGGCGGAAATTTTTTAAACGATTGTTCATTTCTACATGATGTTCAAATAGGCAAAGATCTCTCATTTCTTGTCAAATTCTAATAAAATTTTCACCTCAGTGTGTTCATGTTCTTCAAAATATTTTTTCTAAAGCATTTCAAGCAGTTATTTGTTTTAATATAAAAAAGGTACAGTGAACTATATTCTGAAGGAAAACAAATAAATTAATAAATCATGTTCAAGAAAATGTAAATCTAGCCTAAAATTCCACTTTTAAGTATAAAACATCTTCCTGTCCCTTGTTTCTCATCAGATTCTGATCTAATTTTCACCAAGTATCACTCTTGTATCCTTCAAATTCTGTCAGAGATCAACTAAATATAGCCGGGAAGTCCCCTTTCAAAAGTAAAACACCCACCTGTCCCTAATCTGTGCAGGTCTTCTTCCCTTCACCACCTCAACTAGCTTACTCCACTTGAATCCATACAGCTCGATTCCCTTCAACAGAGCCTTGCGGACAAAGCAAATAACAAAAATGTACATTACAAAAATTTCAGTAAAAACTAGAGCAATTCGACTGCACGCAATCCACAAATCTGTCTCTGCATTACACGGTGACCTTAGACAACATAACTTAAAATCTAAGATGGTTTAAGAAATTATACAGGTACCAAGTTTGGTGATAATCTGCCAATCGGTTCTTGAGATATTGTGATTATGAGCTATTTTTTCATATAATTGTATGGCTCCTCAAGATATGAACATGTACCAAGTTTGGTGGTAATCCGTTACCAGATCTTGGGATATTGCGATACCGAGTTATTATGCAATGTATATCAAATGCTGTGATCTTTAACCTCATGACTCCAAAATGGAATCAGTTTATTGGCTCGACAAGATAGATACAGATACCAAGTTTGGTGGTAATCCTTCAACTGATTCTTGAGATATTGGCTAACAAGAGCAGGACATGCATAGAGATTTTAAATTTAGCAGAGAAGCAATTAAAGCTGATGCTGGGTGAAACAAATTTGAACTTGGCATCAGTCTAAGTAAGATTCAATGGTGGGTTAAAAGGGATCTAGTAACATTTTCCAAATCCCCAAAACTTGTAATGAACTCTAATGGTTCTCTTATACCTTGTTGTATCCAGATTACCAATAGAAACATGGAACAAGTTTTTACATTTTTTTTATTTCCCTTTTGTTATAAAGATATTTACAATTGAAGTGTTCATACTTCCAATCATCCACTGGAAAATTAAGTGTGTACATATAAATAGTCAGTGAAATGAGTCTGTGATTATCACTCTGCTTTTTCACTCATTACTCGGCCATATTTAACATCCATTTAACATGCCTTTTTCACACTGTGACGAAAGTCTGAATGAAGGCTAGTTTATATCATCTCGGAGTCTTAAAAAAGACTAGTGATCGTGTTACGCAATGTGCGTTTGAATCGAGACTTGAATACATGCTTATACACCTAACATCTTGTCTCCACTGCCTCTGCTTTCTGGCTTGTTTTCCCTAATTTTAGAGGTAGTTTTGGTGAAGTATGTCGTTGCTTGTGTTTGAGTCCGATGTTTGGATGCCGATTCTTAACAAATGGGGGCTTGTCCGGGAGTTGAACTGACAAACAGGCCGTTTTGGGGACCGTTTGTTCCCCTTTTGATCGAGTCTTGGTCGACGTCGCGTCGGTACGGCATACGGTGTCGGCGTCACACTGCACACTTTGCGTGTGTAGTAGGGGTATGTACTGTTGTGTACTAACTCGATTACGATCGATTGATGTGTGTAGCGTTAGCTACTTTCTTGCGTTAGCATTTCAACACGGTGTACCGTGTATGTTCATTCATTGATGATGACTGATGTGTTCTCTGTATTCTTGCTTTGAATACCATTTCTTCGGCTCAATTATTGAGTTTTCGGTGCATTCCATATGTGGATGTTCGTGATTCGTGAATGATGGTATGAGATTACCTTTTAAAGTAATTGATGCCCATTAAAGTAGGAATATAATAAGTAGTACAGTGCGAGAGTGTGGACGACGTGTACGTGTCGAGGTCAATATCTAACGTTCGTTCGTGCGTGCGCGTAGTCGTACAGAGTATAGTGTCCGTAAACATGGATACACTATTTAATGTGCAAGAGTTTGTGAAAGATGTGACTGTGGCGAGATTGAAGAAACTTCTCAAGGCTCAGTTGAAAGAAGTGGCATCTCATTTTGGGGCAGATATTTCTAAGTGCACTCGCAAAGCAGAAATATTGGAAGCGGTTTTGGTACAGCTCAATTTAGAAGATGTTGAACAGGAAGTTATGGGACAGGCTGGAGTAGATGTAAACCTGTCTGAGGACAGTGCTAGGCAAGATCATGGCTCTGCAGGTAAAATGGTTAATACTGGAAGTGTAGATTCCCAGATTAAACTTGCTAGCATTGAATTAGAAAAGGAGAGAGTGAAGATGGAGAGTTTGAAACTTCAAATTCAGTTGAACCAGTGGTCAGGTGCACCACAAGGAGGATCTAGGGGAGTACAAGGTAACACTCCCAGAGAGCCTGATATTTCCAAGATGGCGAGTTGTTTGCCACAGTTTTCTGAGGAAGATATTGATTCGTTTTTTGCATCTTTTGAGAGGATGGCAAGGAATCTTGAATGGGAATACAGGTATTGGCCTATGGTGGTTCAGCAGAAACTGATGGGTAGAGCTCAGAGTGTAGTTTGCGCCTTGTCAGATGATGAGGCGAATGACTATTGGAGTGTGAAAGAGGCGGTTCTTCGTGCCTATGAATTGGTTCCTGAGGCCTATCGGCAGAAATTCCGGAGTTGTAGGAGGCTTCCTGGGCAGACCTTCGTGGAGTTTCAGAGAGAGAAAGAGATCCTGTTTGATCGATGGTATAGGTCATTGAAGCTTAAGCAAACATATGCAAACCTGCGTGAAGTGGTTTTGATGGAGGAGTTCAAGAAATCGGCTCCCCCTGACGTGAGATCATACTTAGAAGATCAGGGGGTACAAGTCGTAAGATCTGCTGCTGTCACTGCTGACAGCTATGAGTTGACCCATTCTCGGAAAAGTCCTCCGTACAGAAGGAAGTTTGATTCACCAAAGAATCAACACGAGCCATGGAGGCAAAGTGGCTACAGCGAGCGAGGTGGTAGGTCAAACACAGACATGAAAAGAGACAAATCCAAATCCCCTGTGCCACAGAGAAGGGAAGTGACCTGCTTCCATTGTGGAAGGAAGGGACATATTATGTCTGAATGCTGGCAGTTAAAAGAAAAGGAAAAAATAAAAGAAAATTCACAGAAAAAAGAAACACATGGCTTTCTGAGGCCTGAGGTAGGGGACGACAGTGATTTCTTTGACGACAGATATAGTCAGTTTGTCTCATACGGAAAGGTGGATTTTGAGGATTCAGTAGGAATCGAGGTAGTAATCCTTCGGGATACAGGCGCAACTCAAACCCTGATGGCAATTGATCCCCAATCTTTGCCTGCGGGATCCTTCACGGGGAGGCACATTTTGATCTATGATGTAAACGGTGGGACGCAATCAGTCCCATTGTACAAGACGCGGCTATCATGTGATCTGATTGCAGGAGAGGTGATTATTGGAGTGGTTCCAAGTCTTCCGATGAAGGGTATCACATTGCTCCTGGGCAATGATCTTGCAGGGGGTCAGGTTACAGTAACCAAGAAGCCAGTTTTGGTCGATGAAACAGAACGTCTGGAAGATGAGTTTCCTGGCATTTTCCCAGCATATGTTGTTACCCGAGCACAGGCACGTCACAAGAGGAGCCTTATGGAAGGGGACCAAGTTTCACTTGGAGATACATTCTTTGGGTCCTTGGATGAGGATAAGATTGCAGATTGTCAAGAGAGTCTGTTTGGGAAGTCTGCTTTGATTGAAGCGCAACAGGTAGATGAAGAGTTGCTAAAGTTGCGACAGACTGCGTTGACTGTTTATGAATCAGAGAGTGTACCAGAGTGCTATTATGTGAAATCTGAGGTGCTGATGAGAAAATGGCGACCTCCAGATCGTCCTGCTGATGAAGATTGGGCTGTTGTTCATCAGATAGTTGTCCCCCCTCCCTATCGAAGCGAAATCCTCCGCCTTGCGCATGAGGTCCCTATGGCTGGACATCTTGGGGTGAGGAAGACTTTGTCGAAGATCATGGCTCACTTCTTTTGGCCAGGTATACGGAGTGATGTGGCCGCCTTCTGTCGATCGTGTCATACCTGCCAGATGGTTGGAAAACCCCAGCATGTGATCAAACCAGCACCGTTGACTTTCCTTGCGAAGTTTCGCGACAAAAACCAGCGACTGTTTCAATGGAGCTTGATCCTCCAGCCCTTTGCTCTTAAGATAGTGCATGTTAAGGGAAAGGACAATGTGATCGCTGATGCACTGTCAAGAATGTGAAAGGCCACATTGCACAATTGAAGGTGACAGTACGCATGAAAAAGAAAAAAAAAACATAATTGTGGACGTATTGTTATAAGTGTGAAAGGACACACTATTGAATAGTCATAGGAAAAATTGGAAATAATATATAAATCTTGGAAACCCACACACACTAAAAAAGAAGATTATTAGATGAAAATTGACTTAATACATAATAATAAAAAGATTGACATAATACATAATAAAAAAAGGAGATCAGATGAAAATGTACGTAATACGTAATAATAAAAAGATTGACATAATACATAATAAAAACAAATTGACATACCCTAATACATAATTAACAAAAAATTAAATAAATAAACATGGATGACTCATAGAAAATATTCTATCCGATGTTAACTTTGTCTTTTTTTTTGCAGGACCTTTGCGGTTAACCATTACATTGAATTGTGTAAGATAATAATGAGACAAGAAGACACTTATTTGCTGATTTATTATGAAATTGAATAAACAGATATTTCTTATGCACATGTTTAGGTGCCATTTGGATTGCCTTGCAGAAAATTCCATGATAAGAAAAATTATAATTGATGTTATGCATGTAATTGCCTTGTCATTAAAAAAAAGGTTTTTCTCTTTACCATTTTAGGTGGATCTCGTGTGAAAAAAGAGAAATTTAAATTTGTCCTTGGAAAAATAGAAGGGAAAAAACAACAAATGAATGTAATGCCAAAAGCATATGTGGCACTCTATGCATTTTACTTTGGGTTGTATAAGCTTAATTATTGTTAGGCATTAATTTGAATAGGAAATGTATGTTGGTAGCTCCAGATGTAAAATGTTGCACCGCATTGTTATGCTAGAAATATTTGTTTAAAAGAGCTTGTGTACAATTTAGTGTAGTTTGTAACTTTGTAATGTTATAAAAGTAGCTAATGAACGTTATAATCATTCACGAGAAATCATGATTTGTTTTATATACATTTAGGATCGATATAGATGGGGGCTTGTTTTTTTTGTAGATCGATATAGTGGTATCGATTCTTTTTTTGCTGATCGATTATTTTAGTGATCGATCATATAGGGTTTCGTGATCGATGCTTGTAGATGATCGATTCTCTTTTTGGTGATCGATCATATAATGTTTCGTGATCGATCCTCTTGATATGCTCGAATGAAAATACTGTGTAGTCAATTTAAGTAGATTATTGTATTATAAGCTTCGTAAAAGATGTTCTCATGAGAAAATGTTGAGGTTTTTAGGGGCACATGATTATATTGCTATCGTGCTCAACTCTTGCACCAAAGCTAGGTGTTTATTGAATTATTTGTAAAGATAATCATATGTGCGATAATAATGAACACATTTGTATTGTTTAGGTCGCATATTGGAAAACGATCACAACAATTAATTGAGACATGTTTTGTTTGTCGTAAAAGTGCTCTATAATTGTAATACGGATGTATAACGAGTTTGTTCAAAAAGTTATTGCATAACTTTTCTCTTGTGTTGCGGGAGATGTGACGAAAGTCTGAATGAAGGCTAGTTTATATCATCTCGGAGTCTTAAAAAAGACTAGTGATCGTGTAGTAAAAGATCAATCAAAACAGACAAACTCGTCACACACAAAACAATTGTTAAACCCCCAAAGAGAGCCGTCTAGAGCCCCTGAAATTAGCAGGGCCAAAGAACAGATTATTCAACAAAAGAGTCAACAGTCGACGACAAACGAGCTGGGTACAAACGTAGTCACAGATAGAGTGATGAACTCGGGTAATGAAGGGAGAAAAAATAACGACAATTTTCTCATCACTGCTTCAAGCGAAGAGATTGTGATTTTTATCACACAATTGGTCGTTACTCTTGTTACAAATAAACCACAAGAAGAGTGCGCAAATATTATAAAGGAAGCCGTGCATAACATTTTCTTGAAAAATGTAAACAAAAATAATGGCACGGCTAATTAATTTATTATTAATGTCTGCGCTACTAATCCTCCAGTGGAATGCGCAGGGCATGAACGGACACGGAGGGGAATTAATTAGATATATAGACACTCACAAGGATACAACTTTCCATTTACTATGTATTCAGGAAAGTTGGTATGATGATACGAATATTATTCAAATTCCTAATTATACATGTATATGTAAAAATAGAAAAACGCAACGTAGAGGAGGTTGTGTCTTCTATATACATGATACACTTAATTATGAATATGTGGAGATTGATACAAATATTGAAATGCAGTTGATTAATATATATTATGATGGCTCATTTGTGTCAGTTGTGAATTATTATAATCCTTGTAAAGAAATTACTATGGACATTTTAGCAACTTTGGTAAAGTATGCTAAAGATCCACAAAAATTAATTATTGTGGGTGATTTTAATTCACATAATGTTTTGTGGGGTAGTAAAACAAATGATAGAAATGGAATTTTGATTGAAGAATTTTTGATGAAAAATGATATGATTGTTTTAAATGATGGTTCAGGAACTAGACTAGATCCTTTTACTGGGAAAACATCCTGTCTGGACTTATCGTTAGTGTCAGCACCTCTAGCAAATAAATGTCAATGGCAAGTGCAGCCAAATCAATTTGGAAGTGACCACTTCCCAGTTTATATTGAATTTTATATTCAAGGCCATTGTAATAAAACAAAATATGAAAATGAAGGTGAACAGACGAAATGGTCTTTTAAAAAAATGGACTGGACTGCTTTCAGTCGAATGTGTGAAGAGAAGATTACAATTGAAGCTCTATATGATGAGGATGTAAATATTTTTCATGCAAACTTGATAGAAACGTTGTATGATATACTTAGAATATTATTACCTAGTAAGAATAATAAGAAAAGGGGCAACCCAGTCCCATGGTGGACAGAGACGTGTTCCGCCAAAATAAAGGAAAGAAATAAATTAAAAAATAAATTGTCGAAAATGTGGACTCAAGAAAATTTACAAACTTTCAAAGAAAAGAAAGGTGAGGCACAAAGGACAATTCGACAAGCAAAAAGAACTTATTGGCAAGCATATTGTGCAAAATTGAATAGATTTACATCCATGTCTCAATTATGGCAGTTTATTCGCCTTTTGAGTGGAATTCCAAAGAAATCTATGCACAATTTTCCTACTTTAAAGGTAGGACAAGCGATTGTGTTAGACGATAAAGAAAAAGTAAATGAGTTAGGAAATTATTTTGTAAAGGTTGGAAAAAAGGATAAGAGTAAAGATAATTCTAAAGTAGATGGGGAATTCAAAGAAATAGTAAATTATTTAAATGAGGAGATGGATCAAAATATTGAGTTGACAATAAACGAACCATTTAAGATATTTGAATTAGAAAATATTTTACAATTGAAAAATGCCTCGGCCCCTGGCAACGACGGTATCACGTATGAGATATACCAACACTTACCAGCAAAGGCCAAGCATGTGATATTAGATTTATACAATCTAATATGGAAGACTGGAAATATTCCTACCCAATGTAAGCACGCTATTTTAATTCCAGTTTTAAAATATGAAAAGAATCCACAAGAAGTATCCTCTTACCGTCCAATAGCACTATTACCGTGCTTTATTAAAATATTAGAAGGCTTGGTAAAGGAAAGGTTGAATTATTATATTGAGAAACACTCTCTATATTCCCCCATTCAGAGTGGTTTTCGAAAACGCCGAAGTACAATTGATAATATTGTTCATTTAGAAAATGAAATACAAAAACATTTACGAGTTGGAGTGAAAACTATGGCAGTTTTCATAGACTTGCAAAAGGCGTATGATACGATATGGATAAAAGGACTCATTGTTAAATTAAACAAGTTGGGTCTCAAAGGAAATGTATTGAAGTTTTTAGTAAATTATTTGCTTCAAAGATCTTTCCAAGTTCAACTTGGGAAAGAAAAATCTGAAGTAAAATACTTAGTGAATGGTCTTCCCCAGGGAAGCATCCTAAGTCCTCTATTGTTTAATTTAATGCTTAGTGATATTCCACAATCACCTGAAATACACCATTTAATATATGCAGACGATTGCGTTATTTGGAAATCGGGGAATGATATAAGAACAAATATGAAAATAATGCAAGATTATATAAATGAATTATATGATTGGTTATTTTCTTGGGGATTGCATATATCTCAAGAAAAAACAGTACCTATACTGTTTTCAAATCGTGGGAAAGATGAAGGCCTAAAATTATATTTGAAAGGGAAACTATTAATCCCTCAAAAGGAATATAAATATTTAGGTGTCATATTTGATAAAAGATTAACATGGAGACCACACCTGGAGGATGTGGTCAAACGATGTAAAAAAAAGATAAATGTGATTAAAAGTTTGGCCCATGCAAAATGGTGTGGAGACTCTCGGGAATTATTGATGGTATACAAATCTTTAATACTATCAGTTATTGACTATGCGTGCGAAGCATACGACTCCGCTGCAACAAGTGTAAAAAATAAAGTTAACTCTGTGCAATACCAATCTTTATTGGTATGTGCAGGAGCTCAAAAGGGAACTTCCCTCAGAACACTGCAGGTTGAATTAGGGGAAATGCCCCTTGACCTGCGGCGAGAAATGATGAGTTTGAAATTAAAAAAACGTATTGAAAGTGTTTTGGAACATCCTCTTAAGAAAGATATAAAAGATTGTTGGCAATTCCATTTTTATGGAACATCACATGCATCATTTGGAGAAAGAACGTTCAAATTGGAAAAACAATTTAAATATGAAATGGAAGTAATAAGTCCCTCGGAGATGCCTTTCTGGCAAATGGCTTTACCCTCTGTATCAACGGAGTTGACAGAGACAATAAGTAAAAATGATAATCGATTACATCAAAAACAAGCAGCTTTAGAAATAATAAACACAAAATGGAGTAATCACTTGTCTATTTTTACTGATGGATCCAAATCCCCAGAATCAGGAAGAGCAGCTGCTGCCTTTTATGTTTCTTATTATAATTATTCTCAGTCAAAGAGATTACAAGACAATACCTCATCATATAGAGCAGAAATGGCTGCCATTGCACTTGCTCTTGAATGGTTATGTCAACTCCCTAGCCTTCACACAGGAGTTGTGGTATGTAGTGATTCTTTAAGTTCACTACAGTCCATACAAAATGGAATAAATAAAGAAGATACATTTGTATATGAAATATTGGTATTATGCACTCACTTGAACTTACAAGGAATTGTGGTGAATTTTGAGTGGATACCGAGTCATTGTGGTGTTAAAGACAATGAAATGGTTGATAGAGAAGCAAAAAATGGCTTGAAGAAAAAAAAGGAGATTTTTAATAAATTAAGTAGAAGTGAAATAAATTGTATGATTAAACAAAAGTATTATGTTAAATGGCAACAAAGATGGGAGGACACCGAATCTCCCTTGAAAAATATTCAAAATAATGTAACTCAGACATACTGTTGTAAATTGAATAATAGAAAATTTGAATCTATATTGCACCGTTTACGGATGGGAAATATTGGTTTAAATACTAATTTAGTAGTAATAAATAAGCATGAAACTGGATTATGCTCACATTGTGGATTGTTAGAAACTTTAGAACATTTTTTATGCCATTGCCCTCAATATTTGATTGAGCGAGCAATGTTGATGTGTGAATGTGGAATTACACATCAAGATCATATTGTATTTTTGTTAAAATCTGAAGTTTTAGCTCACCAAAGAGCATTGATAGATTATGTCATTAGGACAAATAGATTTTGATTGATTGATTGATAATTATTTTGTATGAAGTATTTAATTTTGCACACGCACCTTTGAAAGGCCAATCTGTTTGCTTTACTCTTGTATTGTATGAATATAAATATTTTGTTATGTATGTTGGAAATTCGGTTATGAGAAAAGAAAAAAATATGGCATTGACCTGCCTTGTCTGTGTATCGGAGGGGCCTAGGCTATTACAGCTGAGAAGTCTGCTCGACGTACGGAGCCGGATTGGCCAGATGATACCTAGACAGCGGACAAGGAAAAGTGATTGATTCCCCACATTTATATATTCTCAATATAATTTAATTTTGGTCCTGTTTATATGAGGGAAAAAAAAAAAAAGAAACGTGTATATAAAAAGATACATATTATATATTATTTTAAAAGGAGCAATTAGTTTGAGTTGAAATAAATAAGACAAAAGAAAGAAGGAAAACAAAAAAAGATTGGCGTAAATATTCAAAATGAATGAAGAACGCCAATAAACTTAAAACAACAACAACAACAACAACAATGTGCGTTTGAATCGAGACTTGAATACATGCTTATACACCTAACATCTTGTCTCCACTGCCTCTGCTTTCTGGCTTGTTTTCCCTAATTTTAGAGGTAGTTTTGGTGAAGTATGTCGTTGCTTGTGTTTGAGTCCGATGTTTGGATGCCGATTCTTAACACACACCTTACTTAGTGGCCATATCAGATCACAAAATACACATTTTATCAACCATACATCACTCTTTAAACATGTCAACAAAATGACTAGATCCCTTTAACTTTGTTAGAAGAATAACGGCCTGAAGTTGAACAAGATTGGGGGATATGATGCCCTACAAACTTACCTCATCTTCTTTTGCCGTCCAGTAGCCAGACTTGGCGTTGGGGTTCAACTTTGAATTCCATCGCACAACAATCTGTTGGGGCATGCGCTGGTCCAAGAAATACGCCACTGGAGGAAGACACAAGTGGGAGAAAATTTACCAATTAGAAAACAAACAATGTTACAGAACTTGTCTAAAGGGTTCACCTGTCTACACTGGCCACGTTTTGTTTCCCTATAAAGGAGATTACACACAGGTTTAACTGTATATATAAATTATTCCAAATCAATTTTCAAATATATACTATGGCAAACTTGTAACCAGTTAATTCAAGAGACCACTATTCACATATTATATTATACAGCACAGGTACAGATGTATCTAAATTTACAATGGAACAATTCATTTTTTGTTAGAAATGACCATTGCCGTCAGCTATCACTTTGGGCAAGGGTCATTTATATACCACCTTGTAATTTGATTGACTATTTCAAAAAGCCCATTAGATAGTTGTATATAAGACTGTGCCCTATTACCGGATACCAATAGTTTCACTGCACAAAACATTAGATGCATCAAATAAAAGTGGAAATTATACGAGCAGCTGCATAAACTCATAAAGAATCCATCTGTTGTAAAATGTCATAAAAATTCCCACATTTTTCTCCAAATCGACTTTCTTGTAAACCCTTCCAAAAAAGAAGCCTCTTCCCGACGAAAAAGTTTGTGTCGTATTACCGAACGTGATCGATTATCCCTGTTTTGCATGGGAATGTCATTGACATGCGCGCTGCCACAGGTGCGCAGCAAAACGCCTCAGGACGCTTATTTTCTTCGGGAAATGATGGGAAATTTTGCTGAACGTCCATTTATAATCCTCCGTTAATGCCGACTGTCAAATCCAACTTTGAAAATGAAGACATTTTTCCTATGTAAATTTGCGTGTCCGGTAATATGACACGTTCGGTAATACAACACCTTGCTATACTAACATTAATCTGCCCAAAATAAATGTGATTTAACAAACCTTTGTTGAAGTGAATGAAGTTCCCAACCTGGAAGCTTTCAACCAGTTCTGGAATCAGTTCATCTTCTTCTTCTGTTATTGGCCTGAAGATAGAAATGATTAAGAAATCTAAATAACAATAATAGAGTGCCAATGCCATGGAAGTACGATCCTTTGTTAGACCACAACATGGCACAACTTGGGTAGTGGCCAAATAGCCAATGTCCACTAGAAATGCTGTAAGGACCTGAAATCATCAAATTGGTGGCCCAACTAGCCAATAAAAATACATTAATAACACCGTAAGAAAACATAGTTTCCGAATTTTCGCCCATAGGGCTTCGTCAGGGTTTATTAGACTGAAGAAAACAAAACTCAGTTTGAAAGTCAATGAATGTGGGCGCGCAAGCGGGCGATATAAAAATACATATATATACGATGACGATAATTTACTATTTTGAAATTAAATTGATGCACTTAGTATTTTGTTCACCTGAAACTCATGCGCAGTTGACCATACAGGCCACCAGTTAAAAAATTCATAAACAAAACTCTGTATAGTAATGGTTCTTAACAACTTGTCCGTTGCTTTGGGCTGTTGGTAGTTGGTTAGAACTGGCACGTTGCCTTCTTAGAAACTTCAAGGTCACAAATGTCTTGCTTGCTCGAAATTAAGAACCATTACCAATGACAATGAATAGCTGTGAGAATACAATACAACACAATCAAATAAAATCCAATTTCTTACCTTCGGATACAGACCATGATCTCTCTTTTCTGGTAATTGCACAAGCACTGGAATGGCGTTCTATTATGCTGTAAAAATGTTAGCAATGACAGAAATGTCAATAGGATAATCATCACCTTCATCATCATTCATGATAAGTATCTTCATTGTCACAAATATAATCATCATCATCATCATCATCATCATAATCATCATCATCATCAATATCATCATCATAATCATCATCATCATCAATATCATCATCATCATCATCATCATCATCATCAATATCATCAATATCATCATCATCATCATCATCATCATCATCATCATCATCATCATCATCACCACCACCACCACCACCACTACCACCACCACCACCACCAATACCATGATCAAACATCATAACCATCATTATCATCATCACCACCATCATCATTATCACCATCACCACCATAACCCCCACCACCACCATCATCATCAAATATCATTACCATCATCATCATCACCACTGCCACCACCACCAACATCACCATCACCATCACCATCACCATCATCATCATCATCACCATTATCATTGTCACCACCACCATCTTTGTCTGACAAATTTACCCCAAGCTCTGCTGCAATTCTTTCCCAGTTCCAATTGCGGTGCTCATGAACAAGCGTGTCCAGTTCTTCCTGCTCCTGCTTGGTGAATTCCTTGGAGTTGATCCACGGATGCAGGGCGTTCTGCCACCGGTACTCGCACTCAAGCTCGGACCGTTCGCCATTCAGCTGCAAAGAATATTTATACAATAAAATCAAATTGAAATTAAACATGGATCAGATATCATCAAGAGAGATGGGCAAGCGGCAAAAAACAAAACAGCTTGGATAGGATGTGAGGGAAACTAGTACATTGTTCTTCTTCCTCAGAAATTTTGACACATCAACATTGAGTCTCCTGGCCATCAGTTGAACTTACAATAGATCTGCTTTTTGGACAGGAAGGCTTGATCATTCGAGTGAGGGGAGAAGCTACATTTGTATCAATATCCAGGCCTTTCAACCCACACTGAACAGAGACGGGGGAGGGGGTGGGGGTGGGTGGGGAGAGGGGGGATACAAACTATTGAATGTCTACGATTCAATATCAGAAAGGTCATGTTTGGTTACAACACTGACAAAAGATGTAGATAAATTAATTCAAACATATAAATAAAATGACCAGAAATATATTGTGATTAAAAGAAGGCAAAGAAAATGGGATTCCAACGGGATCCAGTTGGAATCCCATTTTCTTTGCCTTCTTTTAATCAAAAGATGTAGATGATGGTCTAGAATCTTGGCGGTACATGTAATATTTGTATTGTGATGAAGAAAGTTTAAGATATTTAATTGTATATCATTCTACTTATATTCCTATTCCTCTGCCAAAATAATGCAGTACTTAACAGTACTCACATGCAATGAAGATATCTTCATCCAGTCGATGGGTCTCATTTGGTGACCTAGCAACTCCTCATCCTTGGCACCACTACTGCATTAGTTAAAAGGAACAAAACAAAAGGATGTACAATTTACTGTCAAACCTGTGTATAGTGACCACCTAGAGAAAACATAAACAGTGGCCACTGTTTTTTTACCTCTAGTTTCTATACATTATTATTCTCTGCAGGGAATCACAAGGGACTACTATAAACAGGTTGGCTGCTATAGACAGATGACCAGTAAGACTAAGGTTTGACTGTATTTATTTATATTGGCTTTTAAATCTTTACATATTCTTATGACAGTATCTTTGCTTTAAACAAATCAAATTTATGCTCAACACTGGACGCTCAGTGCTTGTTAGAGTCGATATTGAAAAATCACAAGTGAATTTGGGTGGGGATTGAATCCAGGACCTTCTGATAACTAGACGGGCATCAAGACTACAAAAATCACCCAAAGGTTAATGATTTGATAAAAGGTTCTTGACCGCTGTACTGTGTAATATTTCCTCCAGTTGAGCCTCTATAACTATTACCTCTGTTGAGGTTTTGTGCCAAGATATGATGGGCAAACTTCCAATTATGGGGTCCCGGGTTTGAAACTGATTGATACTCTAAACAATATGACCTTCAGCTAGACATTTAATTGATATTGCTGCTCTCCACCAATTACTATTCAGGATGAAGGGATGGCAACATGGTTCCGCAGCAATGTGCCAGCGAACATGCAACTGGCTGGAATACTCCTTAGTGGAGTGGAGAGAGTGCAGTTTGTGTACTGAAATGATTGCAGTCTGTACCCGTTTACCAGGGTTAATAATAACAATGTCAAGGCAGTGCTATGAAACTTGCGTGAATAGGGCTATGAAATGTCCACTATTATTATTATCATTGACTACATCTATAGAGCTTACTTCATCTCCTCCAGCTTCTCAATGATGGTGTTGATCTCTTTGGTCAGGGCTCGTTTCTCCTCATCGTTATTAGCCCTGGGGTCCTTCAACTTGGTATAGAGCAGCTCCTGCCTGGCCATAAGGGGCTGCATTAAACGCTGCAGACCATCGTTACGCACACCCTCGTATAATGCTCTGTCTTCATCATTAGTCCCTGAAAGATAAATGTTGATTTGCCAATTAATTAGTTGACATACTGATATAAAGTTTAACAATTTGACTGCAAGATTAACTTTTTTTCAATTAAGTAGGAGTACCGCTTTAAATAGTATCTCACTACTACCACTGTGGCAGTACTTAGCAGAAGCAATAGAAGTAGGTATTTTGAATACTCACATGGTTTTGGTGGAAGCGAGAATGGATTTGGAGCATTGTGAGCCTTGATCTGCTGTGCTTCTTCACTCAGAGGTGGGCCCTGCAAGGAAAGTAAAAAACTCAAACTTTGACCTTTCACCTCATGAACCCCAAAATCTAATCAGATCATTGTGACCCCAATATGTACACTCATACCAAGTTTGAAATAGATCAACCGCTTCTAGAGATATCGCGAGAACAAGGCATTTTTGCACATATATTGAGTCCTGTGACCTTGACCTTTGACCTCATGAACCCCAAAATCTAATCAGATCATTGTCACCCCAATATGTACACTCATACAAAGTTTGAATTTGATCTGTCAACCGGTTTTAGAGATATCGCGAGAACGAGGCATTTTTGAACATATATTGAGTCCTGTGACCTTGACCTTTGACCTCATGAACCCCAAAATCTAATCAGATCATTGTCACCCCAATATGTACACTCATACCAAGTTTGAAAGTGATCCGTCAACCGGTTCTTGAGATATCGCGAGGACAAAAACGGGACGTACGTACGGACGGACAACCCAAAAACATAATGCCTCCGGCCACTTCGTTGGCGGAGGCATAAAAATTGTTGGATTGGAGTAACAGGCTACCAAAAATTAGGGTAGGTAGGTAGGGATTTTCTTCTTTTTTTTTTTTTTTTTTTTTCCCGCAGGATTCACACAAATACACACAAACACACACGCAGACACTGAAACACACAAACATACACACAAACACACACACATACAAACTCACTTAACTGAACTCACTTAATCACTTAACTCACTTAATCGCCACCATACATCGGTAGGCCTACTGCATGTCATGCAGTATGGACACAGTTTCACTCAATAGTATTTCTGAAAAGGGCCCATACATGCTTGTTTAAATTATTCCTTTATTCAAGAAAAGTTAACATTCACGCCAGGTCAACTGTACATAATGTACCTTGCATTTATCTTGAAACTTTCACACATTATACTCAGTAGAAATATCAGACTACCGTAATCAACATCTTACAAACTCTTGATCAGTTTTTGCATGTAGCAACAACGATACTGAATCGCTTTAACACCTACCATATGTGGGGTTCCTGTGAAGTAGTGCTTGTGAAAGTGAGCAATGGGCCTCGCGCCTTTGATGGTGGGGTTGACCGTCTTCATCGTCACATTTTGCTGTGAATGGCAATGGAAGAAAAAACACAGTTGGAAATAAGTTCTTAGAGAGAAGGCACTTCATGTAAACAGAGTCAGGTATCATAAAACATACTCTGGTATTAAACTATTTAAAGTTTGTGATGAGTCATATAACAGTAACAAAATAAAAAGTAATAACAACAACGATTGTTAGTATATATATTCCCTTTCCCTTTTCTAAAAATGAACAATGAACATTTTCTTTCTAGTTGTCTTTGGCATGGAGAATAGCATTATTTAAAGAGCTATTCCCAAGCATGAGAGATGTAATATGAACAATGTGCTCACTTGTATTTCCTGGTTCTTCTTCCGGGCAGCCGAGACATGATCCAGAAGGGTACAGATCAGGTCCTGGTAGCTTAGGTTGATCTGGAGGAGATTTTCAGCCGATGCCTCCGAGTGTCTGGACAAAACCTCAGGGATAGCTTCCAGCATAGTACTTGTTGAGGGGCCATTGCTAGCCTGAATAGTGAGGTCCAGTGAGACCACAGCAAGATAAATAAGACATCACTATTCACACAGAATCATATTAGAGACAAAAACCTGACTGCACAGCAATTTTGTTGCAATTACAGAATGTTAAAAATCTTAACCTGTTCTTTACTAGATATTTGCAATCTCCATCTAGAGTAAATACTAAACCAACATGGTTCCCAAAGGCAATGGGTTAGCATATTTTCAACCGATTAGCAGATGGCCTGAACAAATGAAAACATATGCTTCACGCTGCAGGAATACTTTTTGCCATTGAGATTCTTAAATCATTATTCAGCCAATAGAAGAATTAATACCAGCTAATTTGAAATATCAAAGTTGCTTTCATATTAAACAAATCACATACTATTCTCACAAAATGCAATTACCCCTGAAGTAAATCACCCACCTGTGTTTGTTGCCCAGCTGTGGAGGAACTCCCTTGGTCTGAAAACAAAAACAAAATGAGAGGGAGAGAATGATAAAGATAATGGCCCAAATTCTTATCAGTGGCTCAACTTGAGCCCGGCCTAAAAAGACAAAGACTACCGGTAACCAGTTAAATCATTTTGAACCTGCAGACTAGGTTACTGCAGACCTATTCATTGTTGTTATTAAGCAAATAATTACCGTTGGTCAAGGTGATGGGACAAACTATCACTTCCGAGGCGATCTGGATGTAGCTATCTTTCCGAAGCGAAGCTGAGGAAAGTTATATATTCAGATCGCCGAGGAAGTGATAGTTTGCCATCGCCTGAAACCAAAAGGTGATTATTTGCTTTATATTCCTCATCAATTAGTTTAAAG
>JBAMJV010008460.1:0-31896 GCA_037951105.1 Echinarachnius parma
GTAAACAAGTCTAACGGTAAGAACTGGATCAACAAGGGCTGATGAATGGATTTAAGTACGTTTCATTAAGATGCTGAGGTCTAACATCCAGTCAAATGTTTTGCGGACATAATATGCAAATCAGTAAGAGATGAATATATCCCATGAGCTCTTTGATTTCCCTCGTCTCATTTTTCTTTTTCTTCTTGCTCATGCCGTTTCATCTCATTAATCCTTCTGATTTTCCTCCTACTCCTCTTCTTCCTCTTCCTTCTTCTCCCCCTCCTTCCCTCCTTTTCCACTTCTTCTTTTACCCCTCCTAATCTTCTTCTTAATCCTGTCTCCTTCTCCTCCTCTTTTCCTCCTCCCTTTTCTCCTCCTCTCCCCCTCCTCCTCCTCCTCTCCCCCTTTCGCTTCATCCTCTTCTCCTCCCCTACTCTTATTCCTCCTACTCATCCAAGTAAAGAAATAGTAATGGTAGGCAGTATTCTGCTTTCTTCTCCTAGTGTTTCTTCTGTTTCACCTGTTTCAGTCACCCCCCCCCCCCCCCCCCCCCCCCCTCCAAGTACTCTCAGGATCAAACTAGAGATGCAAGTTCCGGATAGTTTCTCAAATCTCTATAGGTTTCGCTCTTTTCTTCTTTTTTTTTACCTTTGTGGCTAGGAGCAATTCCTGTTTTTAACTTTATTTGAAATTCTGATCAACAATAGTTTGCTGAAAATAACTTGAAGTTGTACACAGCTTGGCAACGCGGTACAACAGATCTCTGATGCAGTTTAGTAGTTTAGTTTGGGCATAAGGATGCTTAGCAGTGTGCCTCTTCAGATGGTAATGTGATGTTTGTTTACAATTAACCACGCACCTCTGGGGCGACTCGATCCTCGTGAGTTCGTTCTGTCTCGTGCCACCGGAACAGACTTAACATCTTACTCTCATAAAACGTGGCCTGAGTGGTGCGTGCGTGCATGGTGGCAATTGCTGCTTGGTCCCCTGTGAGGGGAACATGATCTGTTTATGGACGTGGAAGCGGGAGAGAGTATAATATGGTGTTTTCCAAAATAAATATACTTGCTTTAGACGATGCCAAACCCATTTTGAAACAAGCAGAACAAAGATATAGAAGGATGCATCCCCCCTTTCATCTTATATAACAGGAGGTGGATTAATTTGTTTTCCTTCCATCATTATTGAGACAATTCATGTCTACTTTATTATGATTTTTTGTAGAATGTTTAAACCCTGATTCAACTTGTAGTATTTGTTTAAATGATTCAGCAGAGGCCTCTAATAGACGGAAAGTGTGCATTAAACCAAAATGTTTCATTGCTAAACAGACCAATTTTGTTCATGTACATGCATTAATGGCACATTTCTGTAAATTGTCTGCCTGGGAAATTGTGTTTCATTAAAGGTTATTTTGTAAAAAAAAAAAATGTCAATAATATATAAAGTAAAATAATATAACATGTAGTGGCAGCGCTCCTGGGTCCTGGTATTTGTTTGATTTGATATATTACCAGTTGTGATTCCAGGAAATGTGGAATTAATCGAAAAGAAGTTGACTTGGAAGTTGGAATGCGCATGTTGTGAGTCGTGAACATATGACCCATTACGGTCCCAGCGTGTGTTCCTCTTCTGTGTGGATTGTCGGCCTAAACAGAATTGACACTCATTGGAAAGTCAGTGAAATTATTAAAATCTGTACCAGACTCAGTATGAACTTAAATTCCCACAACTCTCTGGTACTCTCTTTGATACTTTCATACTTTTTTAGAATGATTGATTTCTTATTTAATATTCTATTTTTTTTCCTCCAAATGAACAACTTCTTATTTGATATTCTAATTTGTCCAAATGATTGATTTCTTATTTTATAATATACTCGCTGTGTTATTTGATACAGCACTCTCTGCCTTATCAATCTGTCTTTTTCTTTCTACTATTTTGTCATTAGTTAGGCGATATTTATTCTGCTTTTAAAAGATGATATTTCTGATTTAGCTTTGTACATCACAGCCCCCAAATCTCTGTCCCTGTCCTCAGTAGGTTAAACCCTTGTTTACAGGAACCTGTTTAAGTCAACTGGGATTTCAGTATCTGAACGGCAACATGTTTAGACATACAAGTAAATGTTGCTCATGAAACAGTTCATGCACCCTCAAGAGGTTCCTCATACAATGAATATATGCCATTTATCCAACCTTAATTCCTTTCATATCAGCTCGATTTTCATCGGATGCGTTGGGATCCGGCAAGAGAAGTGCCCAATATGAAAGGTTGTGAGGAGAAAAGTAAGGAAAAGTCAGATGAAAAGAAGGAGAAAAGAGCATTTTGTTTCTCCTGCTAAAGAGCAGGAACATGTCATCGTTCTATCAACAAACACAGATGAAAAGCTGTACAGGGAAACCCCGTTATAACGAGGTAGTTTTACCTCGTTATAACTGGTATCTCGCTATAACCAAGCTCCTTATAAGCGGAGCATTATGCCATTGGAACAATCGGGACCAAAGGATTCTCCTCGTTATAAACGGTACCTCGTTATAAGCGAGCTTGTTATAACGGGGTTTCCCTGTATATGAAAAGGGTTCAGAGAAGTGTCTGATGAGAAGAGCAATGAATGAGAGCCAGATTGTGCAATAGTACCTGACTGTTTATCCCCACTTCCGGCCAAGCCAATAATTCATCTAGTGAAATGAGCCTAAAATGAATTGCATACTGTACATGGGCATGGGTAGTTGTTTAGCCAATATGAAAAGGGATTAAATGGTATCTTTATCCTCCTGTCCCCTGGCCTCAACCATCAAAATATGCCTAAGTGAAAATGGAATGTCAGCAATAATTGAACCCAAAAGCAGCTAAGGTTCATGTTATTAGTCCAACAATTTTGGAAAAAATAGTCTGTGGTTCAAAATTCACAGATCAACCCAATCAAGACTGATTGATTGTGCTATAATTTTCGAGACCAGTCCTGAATGGTTTAAAAGATATTGAAGGTTAGAATAAACATGAATATTTAGATGTAAATGATTGAAATGTAAAATGACAAAGTTTGCACTACATAACCTGAGTATCATATCGTAGTCATGACACGGATAATGATTGGCAATATTTTGTTCCCATTTCTATCAAAATAAGCCAAGCCTTGCTTGGAGACCAATGGCATTGACGTTGTCATGGCGTGTTCTACTAATCCTGACAGCATTGATATATCAACAAATGTTTCTGGCAGGAATGAAAGATTTTGGTATTGCCTGGGGAAGGAAGCCTTCATTTTGGTATGTTTTTCACTATCAACTTTCCTTGGTCCCTGGCAGTGTTTGCTCTCTCTAAAAATTCAAAATGAAATGTTATCTTTCCCCTGAAATCTTCCATTTTGATATGATTTGAAAGTGGTTGGATGTTTTACTTATGAAATAGTAATCCCTTTTCCTGGAAACTTTCAGATTTGCAATTTCTCTCTTTCTTTGTATTAATTTGTAGATCTTGCCTGGGAAGCTTTCAATTTTGACACACGCACTAAAATGGGTTGGATCTTTTATTTACATTTTGGATGTTTTCCCTGGAAAGTTTAGATTGGGAACGTTTTTATGTGTGACTATATTTCAGTTTCAATAATGAAATACAATGATGCCTGGGAGGATTTCTATTTTGACACACGATATAAAGTGTGTTGGATATTTCATATGCATTCTGGACATTTTAGATTGGGGTTTGTCTTTCAATTTGAATTTGAAATGCCTGTGAAGCCTTCCATATGATATTTGCTTCATTATTGCTTAAATGTATGCAATTGTATTAAATAATTTATTTGGCTTATTCTTAAAGGCCGATAAAAAATAGATAGGCATTTATATTTTCTCTTTGTAACATTCTTTGATAATCAAAATGTAAGTGATACAAAACAGAGTATAAAGAATGTGATTGAAAATTCAAAGCACAGTGTCATTTGCAGGAGCAGTAGTTGGTATTTACTTTGTATTTAGTGTAAGTAAATACAATTGAAAGCTCCACTGTATGAAACGTGATCAATTATTTTGATACATGAGTAGATTCATTGAATAAGAAATACAAGTTGCCAAAGCAAAACTTGATACATGTTCTATCCCATGATAAATCAGCAGTCGAACAAGAACTGGCAGTTAATGTACCGTTGCCATGGTGACGATAGGGCGGGAGAAGCTCTATCCCAATCCTCTATGATTCTCTAAATCTGATTTATTTTTCGATATTGTATGTATGACCTCCTACCCTAGCAGACCACACACGTTTGTTGCGCCAATAACAACTCCATTCAACAAACTAAACATTATTTTCAGAGGCAGATATTAAATAAGATGTGTTCTTGCTTTCTGTTTATGAATATATTCTCCCCTCTTCATCAAACTTCTATTGCAACCTTGTAATAATATTTTTCTTTTCACTGGCGAGTAATTTCAAATGATTTACTCCTCTAGTCTGGCTGTCTCGTAGGCTAGTTGAGCCTGATTTCATTATCAAGATCTAAAGATGCCCTCTGGAGTCCACGAGCAGATGAACGCAAAGTAGAGAAAATGGAATTGAAATCAAAAGTGATTTTTTTTTTTCTCTTTTCTTCTTTTAAATTTAGTGTGAGTGATTGCATTAGAACCTGTTGTAATGTATACATGTGTACATTGATTTTGAAATGAAAGTCTTTTACATTTTGTATCTTTAGGGCAGAAGTTAAGTCTCCACTTCTGTAGAGACGAAATTGCATCTTTAAAAAATGCCCGTCTCAGCTACAGTTTTCAATAGAATTATGTACCTAGTTCAATAGAATTACATGGGGGAGATTTGATGTCAAAAAGTGCATGCTGAAGTTTAACAGTAGTGAACTCTCTTTTCCGTTTTGTTTTATAAATTACTGTGTATGATGTTAATATAGCTTGTTTTGATTCATTATGATCAGAGTAATGTTTCCTTTAATGTCCACTGTGAGGTGAATGAAAGTAAAGAAAAAGTTCAGTGGTGGGTTCACCCGTCTAATATAATTTTGGCTGATGGCTGCTACTAGCTGGCTTGTAGCTGATGTCAGAGTAGAGTAGAGCATATAATGAGGAGAAAGAGAAAGAGAGAAAGGGAAATATAGGGAGTGAGAAGGAAGGACGGGGTGAGATATAAATAGATGGGAGAGAGAGGAGGAGAGAAATTGGAAGTGTTCTAGAATAATTTTTAATTAAAGGTATGAGAGTGTAAACAGATATTTTGAGACAGTTTTCATTGATAAATTAGGTGACAATGGAAGAAGAGAAATTAATTCCTGTCAACAAAATCTACATTATGCTGTCTTTGAGCTCAAGTTTTTAATAATGGACTTCTGATCAAAATCTGAACCTCAACAAATTTCTCACAAATGTTCCCAAAGTTCTATGAATTGCTGATTTGATTTTCTCCAAGCCTCTTATTGCCTGACAGTTATGCCTATGCAACCATGAATTGACGTGATTGTTTAAAGCGATTTATTGGAAAACAATGGATTGTGAATGACTGAAATCAAAACTGTTTGAAGGGATAATGATTGACAAGAGACTATGGAACTATGTATGTAATATGCATGCATTATGATTATTTGAAGCTTTTTTTATTTGAAAACAATGGATTGCTGATGCCTTGAAGCATAAACACACATACATGTACAAAAAAAACTGTTTGAAAGGATAATGATTGACAAGAGAGTGTCTAGTCGGACAGACGTGGGCCTGCTTCTCGAGGGAGCCATCTCCCAGCAGGCCTGGGTATGAGACGGGACGGATCCTGGACCCAGCTCCGAGGGGAACCTGCTCCTACTCGTCCGCCTCCGATACTGACGAGGATGCGTTTGATTGTCACAGCCAGTAGTACACTAACCTCGCCGAATATATCCCGAAGTACTGTAACTCGGTTTTCTATCTCCCCCTATCTTACTGGATGCTCCACTAGCAGCTTTATCAGTGTGGTGTATTGAACCTTTCAATTGCTTTATAGTTATTATGCAGTGGCTCAGCCAGTATAGAGAAGAGCCTGCGTACCCCCCCCCCCCCCCCCCCCACCCAAAAAAAAATAATAATAATAATAATAATAAATATAAATAAATAAATAAATAAATAAATACAAAAAATACAAAATTAATAAATAATACGAACAGTAAATAAAATTTAAAAATAAATAAAAATTAGCTTCACATTTTCCCTGTAACTTTGTTTTCGGCTTAATGCCATGGTAACAGAAGAATGAAATGGGCTTTGATTTTTCAAATGTTTCCCATTTTGACATGTATGATTGAATTGAAAGGCATTCCAGAAAGCTTTTATGTTTTCAGATTCATTACTGGTATGATCCGAGCACAAAAATGCAGAAAAATTCAAGTTTAGAACTGATGTTCTTAATATTTGAGTGAGAGATTAGAACCGCTAGCAAATTTGTCCGCGTAACTTTCTATAGAGAGTGCATTTAGATAAAGAATAGATGATGAAGCTACATATAAGGATTAGAAAATGAATCTGTGTTGGTGAAGAGACGTCTTGAGTGTACAAATAGTTCAACGACATTTTCTCCCTCGATGGCTCTCTCTCCCTCACTTACTGATCGGTTCCGTGGATGTGCCACCCGCCGGGTTAGCGGTCCCCACCGAAATACCTCTCCCAATCATCTCATTTACCCGCCAAAATGTTGTCTTGATTGTCCCCGGGAGTTTGATATATCCTGGCCGATTGTTTTCCATCGTCGTGACAACGTAACCTTCACAAGGCCCATCCATCGGGAACCGGCATTGCCGCATTCATCAACTTGTTTTTCACTGACTACTAACAAATTCAGGCTACCTACCAATTTTGGAAATGGGCTGAACAACATTTCCCTGTATCGGTCAATCTCTTTCATCAATTTGTAGATCATTGATCTAGGCTGTGTGCCTGCCTGACTCCGTTCTGCTTTATTGTTCCATTTTTTTTTTATAGTCCCTGATCCAAATTTGATTTGACTGAGATCTAGTTGATTCATATCGGTCAGAATCTCACACAGCAGGAAAACAAACTTCAAAGTTTGTTGTTCAGTATCAAGTTGTAATGTTTGACTGACATTCATGCATTTTTAGGTCAATGAACTGAAATGTATTCAGTTTGTGTTTTTCATTTTTTCATGATATACTTGCATAAGGTGGAAAGATTGGAAGCCTTCCACGGCATCACAGTGCTACTGTACATAAAGGAGGCATGTTTTTTTTCTTTTTTCCCCATTCATATTTGATGGGCAGCGTTGGTAAAAAATCATTCCATTCCTCCCTTTAGTTTTCTTCCTGACAGGCCCCATAATGGATACCAGAAAACAGCGATGACGGAAATATAACTGCCATCAAACCTCAGAGGGGGATGGCCAATACAAGAACAAAAACCCAAACACCAGACAAGAACAATATTGTGGGTCAAGTTTAAATTTGTGGATAAACTTCTGGGAACCATACCAAAAAGTGAGGAAGTTGATGGAGGAGAGGAGAGGAGAGAGGGAGAGAGAGAGAGAAAGAGTTGAGGCAGATATTGAAAAAGAGAAATGTCCGTTCGTTGAGGAAAATGGACACCCCATGGGCTTGGCGACTTGACATGGTAGGCCTGGAAATGGACTGTTGGGTCTCAATGTCAGGCTTGATTTATTTCAGAACAAACATCGTTTTGGTAATGGACTATCCCAAAGTAGAAGGTTGAGATTATTTGACATTGATAGAACTCAAGAACAAACATGGGCTACCCATAGCCATTTTATTACTACCAAAGTTTTAATGGAATAGTTGACATTGATAGTCTTCTAGAACAAACAGAGTCTCCTATAAGTTATAACCCTTTCACTCTTACAGTGGTTTTTATTGAACATCTTGATAGTACTACTAAAACAAACATACATTTATATTCCCATTGAGCATATGATGTTTAAAGGGATCTAGTAACTTTGTTGACATGTTGCAAAAAAGTGATGAGTGGTTGATACAATGTATATTACTGTTATCTGATATGTCCACTGGGTGTTGTGTGAAAATTTCAAGTTAAATGGAGTAGGACATATGGCAGAGTAATGAGCAAAAATGCAAAGTGATATTCACGAATTCATTGCATTCACGTTGTACACGGTTCTCGCGGTCCAGTGGATAATTTAACATCTTAACACTTCAATCGTAAATATCTTTTTAACGAAATGGAAATTTGAAAAACCAAAACCTGTCCCATGCTTTTATTGTTAGTACAATTAAAACAAGGTATGAGGGAACCGCTAGAATTCCAACTGGATTTTGAGGATTTGGACAATGTTACTAAGTCCCTTTAAAAAGAATTTTTAACAACTTATTCACAAAAAACATGGCCTCCCATCCATAATTAGCTACTAAAAGTTTGAATATATTAGACATAGAGCTGAGTCAAATCGAATGGCTATTCGATATCCGACCGTGAAGGTCGGATACCGAATACAAATTTTCGGATACGAATATCCGAAAAAAAAAAAAAAAAAAAAAAAAAAAAAAAATCGTTTTTTTTTTTTTTTTTTTTTTTTTCCCCGTTTAATTTTGTAATCCCTATTCGATAGATTCGATCAAAAAATGGCACATTGAACCCTGCTTATCTATTGCTAAAGTTAAAAGTTAAGGTATTTTACATAAATTCACAAATAAACAAAACAAATAATAAACCAAAGGTAAGAGGATTAATATACAAGTGGTATAGTTAGTGCCAAATTTAGAAGAATCTATGATGAGATATCAAAGTATTTCATCTTGACAGCAGTTTGTACACTAACATCACACTATACTGCCGATTCTTATTGAAAAAACGGACATAATATCTATTTTAAAAAAAACACGACTCATATTCGAAATGCAAAATATCCGGTTTGACTCGGCTCTAATTAGACATCGGTAGCATCCTATAGAACAATCATATTGTGTTTTCGATGCCCATTATCAGATATACATGTACACAATTATTTGAAATTGGTTAGTAGAAGAAGAAAAAATAAGTTTATGTTGATGCTCATGAAAGAAAAAGGGAAGTGCATTTTAAATACCTACTCACGTGCATGTGCAGATCATGTTGCATACAATTTATTTACCCTAAGGACAACTGATATATTAGGCAGCATAGAAAACTGATTCTAATTAGTTGAACAAGGTCAAACGATTGTACAAGATTTTAATTTTAAAGGGCATCAAGCGTGGGGATGCTACATAGCGGGTCGCCATTTTGAACTGGGTTAGTTTGCGCGCACCGCATGACACTGAGCTAACGTGCATTACGCACCGTGCGCAACGCGTATGCAAGATGGCGCCGCGCATCTCATTTGACGAATCTGAACTACCTTTAATTCAAGGCCCAGTTCCATACATTGCAACGTTATGAAAGCAATAAGTCAAGCTCCATTGGCAGTAATTCATCAGGATCTAAGTAGAAAGTAATGTGCATTGAAATATACCACGAAGGATGTAAGAAAATATACAGGGAGCGGCCGATTTTGAGTTTGAGGTTCATTTTAACCCCAATATTGCACTTCACACATTTGTAGTTGTAGACACGTAGACAAGTAGTTAAAGCCACATATTTATAAGCATCTTATTCATCTTCTCAATTTCTAACATTGATTATTACATATTGTCGCTGGGCTGTTAAAACCTTGTATCTCAAAAAAACAAAATTTTCAGGAGAGCGAAAAAACATTCTTATTTTAACAAATTATGTGCGTAGGCTATGTTATTTGAACTTGAGACTATGTTTGATAATCAATTCGATATGAAATGGTTGAAATGCACGAAAAATAATTTGGAAGGCGGGAAATTGAGTTACGAGGTTTTCTAACTAAATCCTAAAATGAGATACGAGGATTTCAAAACAATGAATTGTGGTTATTAGATAAAAGAAAAAAAACTCGTGTGGTTATTAGAAGATGAATTACACCTTAAACTCCAAATTTATCAAAAAAAGTAATTTTCACCAAAATTTGAGATACGAGGTTTAACAGCCCAGTGACGATATATCTCATGCATATATATACTATCTTTTAGAAAGTTGACATTGCCATTATCATATAGCTGATCATTATAAATGCCATTATGAGCTGCATACATTGGGATCAAAGGAAACTTGATGTGAAGAGCGCTAGGAATTTTGTTGTTCTGGAAAACTGTAACACACTCAAGTGTTATGTTAAACCCTAGATTACAAATTAACTCTGTCGGAAACACGTGGATAAACTTTTGAAGAAAAAGTACACACGATGTCAAGGTCTTTCGGTACCTGCGTTTCTCCTTTGGTACATGTATGTTTACAATTCACCATGTTACATCATATATTCCCGTCCTCGATGTATCCTCTCATCAACTCTGCCACATGAAATTGAATCATACACCTTCATGCTGTATTTAGATCATGTATGTATCGTTTTAGCATCATGTTTTTAGCATTCATCAACATACCTGTGCTGGAAGTCGGAAATTCCCTCCCCACTTGCCCGCTTTCACGTTCGCGGCCTTGCCGACACGCTCCGTACGTATCAAAGGGACGCGGGCACGTATGCCGCCGTCTCTCTGCCGATTCGCCTAATTGCATTTAACGGAAAGTGCACCTCTAATGCGGGACTCCCCAGATAATACCTGAATGGGGAAAAACAATTTAAGAACAAGAGGAATGAGGAAGTGGGTAAACAGGAATGATCAATGTTTGTGGCTTATCTCATATGCTTGTTTAAGTATTACAACTTCGTTACTATGGCAACGTAGAGTGAATTCTAACTAGACTTTTCTTTAACAAAAATAAGGGGTTAATATATGTATGTGTTTTCATTTGTTTGCGCAATACACCTTCACTATTTTCTCTATTTCTTCTTTCTTTTTGTAGTTCGTACCAACTTTGTTCAATAGCAAAAATAGAAACACAACATCTTGTTTTGATGAATATAATCATTTATGTTTGAGTGAAGGGAGTTTGAGGACGTCATATGTTCGTATGACGTAAATTGACGAGGCAGGAATAGAAAGTTTTCCCAGATTTGTTGAATGTTTGTCTTGTCCTGTAATTTGTTATCGGTGTCTGGGTATGTTTGCAAATGAGAGAATGAGATCAGATCGGGAACACATTTCCGACAGGGCACAACAGACTGATTTCTAGATATATCTTTGGAAATGCACTTTCAAGTTTCTTCTTTCCTTTACAATTAATTTCCACTTAAAAAGATTCATGTTTAGTAATGGTGATGCCAGGAATAGAAGTTTTCCAAGATTTATTTGACGTTTCAAACGTCTTGCTTTTTGAGTTGAGTAGTCTCCGGGTATGTTTTCAAATGAGTGAATGACACCCGGAACACATTTCCGACAGGGCACAAAAGACTAGTATCTAGAAATATCTATCTAAATGCACCTTTTTTCATTTTCTTAAATTAACAATTTTTTTCCACTTAACCAGAAACAGAATTGTTAGTAATATGGTAGAGACAGGAATATAAGTTTTCCCAGATTTGTTTAATGCTTGTCTGGCTTTTTTCAATTGGTACTAGTGTCTGAGTATGTTTGCAAATGAGTGAATGATAATGGGGACAAACTTCCTTTCTCCAAAAGACTGATATATATGTTCCAGTTCCTGTACGTAATTAGATTTCTATAGCATCTATGAAAAGACATCTCTAGGCACTTGACAAAAATACAAATATTTTTCTACAAATTCATTTTGCTTAAAACTATGTATTGAACTTCTAAATTAATTACAAAATGACATGCTTTGTATAACATGTTGATTGATTACTTGGAGAATGTAAATTATACATCTATTTTTTTAATGTTAGTTTATTTCCTTAAAAATGTAATTGTGAGCAGTTAGGTGGAGCCAGTTGAAACCATTAGACTTTTCATGAAAGTTTCAAAACAAGGCAAATGACAATTGATAGTTTTCTCAATATAATCATATTTGAAGAGCATGGGATGGTTTTTGAAAGATATTTTTACCTGAAACATGTAGATGTTAAAAGTGTGCCCTTCATGTGTTATTTCATGAAGATTATCAAAACAGGATTGTTTACGTAAATGAAAAGTTGACCTTGTTCTGTTTTTTGTCCCTCCCTTTGTCTTCGTTACTAGTGTATGACCTCATTCATGGCATCTGGTGGATGGAGTAGTGTTTCTTTTTCTAAATACATTCATGGAAAAGCATTATTGGCAAATGAGTGATTATATTGATTTCTCACAAAGGATCTGTGTGAGATACAGACACCTATGGTGTCAATGAAAAGTGATTGAGCATTCGTTTTATACTTGTGCAACCCTTTCCCCAGACAGTGTCCTTTGAAAAGATTGATTTTCCCCCCAAAGCTTGTAGGAATCACATGTTAAACCTTGTGTTGTGTAAGTTGTGACCTTTTATGTGATTATAGGTGATAACCATGTTAATAATAGACAAAATTAAAATAATTGTCATTATATAAAGCTAGAAATTCACCCTTTTTTCCATGTGGGCCAGGCAAAATTTGAGATTTCTCAAATTGTAGTGGGCCCAAACCTGAATCTGGTGGTCCCAATCAAACAAACAAAACATCAAAAAGTAGTTATTTTATTACTTTTATTAGTATTTTATTTTGTACCGTATATTATTGTACGAATCATTTCCATCAACTAACCATTTGTTTCCTTTTTCATCCGTCTCATCCCCACAGTGTGTCCTGTAAGCTGTCCACGGTCCTGTACGCCCTACGGTGTGTGTTGCGATGAGCAGTGCATCGGTGGGTGTGATGGGCCATTGGCCAGCGACTGCGTGGCCTGCAAACACTTCCTACACGATGGCATCTGCGTGGCGCAATGTCCGCAGGGGACCTACCAGGTATAGTAACGGCTTCAGCAAGCTGTAGATCTACAGCCCAGTGCACACAGAGCCGACTTGACTCGATCTGACTGGTTTTCAGTTGGGCAGAATTTAGGCCATATCAGTCGGAGCTGATTCAACATGTTGGTTCGGCCCCGACTGGCTTCATACTAGCTTCCGACTGGCAAAAATCAGAGTCGTGCAATGAGCACAATGAGCCGATCCGACTGGGAACCAATCAGTTTGGATCGAGTCGGCTATGTGTGCCTTGGGCTTTAGATTTAAAGCTACTGAAGTTATACAAATTTAGTAGATCTACATGTAAGATTGAAAATCAAAGTGGATTTGTTGGTTTGTTGCTCTGAAAGCTTTCAGGAACGATTCAGGATTTTGAGAAATCTAGGTGTTGCATCATGGGATGATTTATAATGGGCTGCAAGCACTTTCTGGATCTGTGCGTCACAGCGTCAACAAGGGGACCTACAAAGTAATGGATCCAGTAGTACTGGGTTTATAGATTATAGACATACATGTAGAACAAGATGTCTCAGAAAAAAAAACATCCTTTTAGATAATAGTACACTCACTACACAAATGGTTAAAAGCAAATTGATTCACAACAGGTCTTTGTATCGGGTTGTAAGTATTATTTGTACTTATTAACGGATGTAATTCTTCATAAATATCTTGTATTATAATGGATAATAAACACCATTATTATGAAGACTTTGTCCACATCTCTGTCTCTGCCTACAGTACAAGAATCGGCGTTGCATTTGGGCGGAGGAATGTCCGCAGGGATGGAAGCTGTTTCGTGAGAAGTGTACAATGGAATGTCCCGGCGGCTACATGCCAGATAGCAACGATAGCAGGCATTGTCTACCCTGCAGTGGAACATGCCCAAAAGGTTTGTCGGAAATAAAAAATAATGATATGATGGTGATGATGATGATGATGGTAATGGTGATGATGATGGTGATGATGATGGTGGCGGTGGCGGTGGCGGGGGCGGGGGCGATGATTATTTATGTGTGATCCCATTTATTCGCAGATACCATTAAGTTCGGTGCAATCTTGGTGAGATACTCGATCTGATCCATCGCAGTTTAATCTGAAAATATTGATACCCCTGTCCTGCAGGGGAACGTGCCCAAATGGTCCGTGTTTAATTATGAAAGCGTAACATCTACCAGTTCAATCAAGAACTTAAATTTACCTTTGAAAATTTATCCATGGTTATAGGTTTGTTTAATACCTCGTTTCATTTTTAATTTCTTCCGTCCGACGTAGTGTGCGACAGCAAGACGATTCAGTCTGTGGAGGATGCGGCTGGGATGAAGGGATGTACGTATGTCAATGGGACCCTCACAATCAGTGTTCACGGTGGAGGTAAGAATCACTTCTTTTAAACCCATTTGAGTCTGACAGATTTTGCTATGACATGCATTCTCCATCTAGGCCCCAGCCGGAGTATTTTCTGGATCCGTCCTGAACCACTAACCCGATGCTAGAAAATAACCCTTTTCCTGGTTGCCCATGGAGTACCACAGTGTGACATCACATCTATTCGTTGCCATGGGTAATGGTCCCAAACAATGTCAGGCAAGCCAGAAATGTCTGACAGAGCAGTTGCTTAGAAGGGAATCATCCACCTCCAACCCACTACCAAAAGCCCAAGCCAAGGACGAGTTGCTTTAGAACTATTACTTTGCTATAACAAAAGAATGTGATATCACTTCGTGATATACTTCGGTGCTCTATTCAGTCAAGTAAAATCAAGACCTTTATTTTCACCCAAAAACCAGAATTTTGTTGTCCTTATTGGAAAAATTAATCTGTTATTTTGTTTGACATGTCAGGGCAAGTAAACATGTTGCATTAATGACATTTAAGTAGTCTTACACTCATAATAGAGGCTTTTCGCAAATGCTACGGAGGACATCTAGTACGCTAATCTCAGCGGGTGGTCGTACTCAGTCCGAAAATCCCCCCGTACCGTGGAAATCTACTACGGTTGTCTGCTGAATTAGCGTTGGGTGTAGAGCGAGTACGCAGCGGCGTGGTCAGCCCATTGAAGTATACTACTTCAGTGGGCCAGCCAATCGGCACGCTTGTTCACTCGAGCAAGGAGACGTTCCCCGTATTCTTCACTGCGAAACTGCAAATAGTTTGCGACGTAGGGTACGGGGGTAAGGGTACAGGTACGGTCACAGCTGACTGCTTCCCCCGTACTCAGCACTTCCGTAGCATTTGCGAAAAGCCCCTAGTATTTAGTATAAGGAAGGGCAGTGTGGGGGCAGTGCTTGGATTTAATGATAATCATCTTCATGTATCCAGGACTGGTCTGAAAATACTCGGGCTGAGGTCTATGCAAAATATACCAACATTTCTTCAACGTCTTCAACGGGTACACTACAAAAATGTATAACAATTTATAAAAAACTTGTCAGGAAATTTTGATACATTTTCCAAAAAAATATTTAATATATTTATTTCATTTTTTGAAATGCCTACATTTTATGCGATCTACTACATAATGCCTGAAACTTCCATTATTCTCAACTCAAAACTTGACTGTCAATCATATCCCAACTCCTAATCCATAATCCATAATCCATAATCCATAATCCATACTCCTGATAAGTTCTGAATTCTGATTTTTGCAAGCACAAAACATTTTATTAGACCAAACTCGGTACAGGCCAAGCAACATGCTGCCATATATCGTACTGTTTCTCTCCATCTCTGACTTGCATTTACTTGTTATTTACTACAAGAATGCATTACTTCAATCTGGCAAGGATGTTTTGGTAACGAAGGCGCCTTGGGAATATTTAAAACTGAAGTTTAAAGTGTTGTCAATGTAGGCGGCACAAACAGCATTTGAAAGGTAATTACAAGTATTTCCTAATGCATTTGCCCGAGGAAAAATGTCAAATAAATTTGCTGAGTGCATAATATAATTGAGGATTTAAGTAAGAAGTAGCTTGGTTTTTGATGAAAGAGTTGCATGCTTTGCATCGAATTGGCTAAATTTAGAAGAAATCAAGAGTTATTTAACTCTGGAGAGCTTGGATTAATGATGTCAAAGCACATTTGATTGGACATAAAATATTTGGTATGCCCAGAGGTCTCACTTCACATCGGCTCTGCGTATGCGTTATGGTTCACAATGTCACAAAAAAGGGGGGTCATTTTTGTAAATGTTAGCATAATATGAAAACTGGGGTTATTTTCATGACGATTTATAACAAATACTTGAAATCTTTAAAAAGGTACGTTTTTGCAAGTGGGTACTAGAAATTGAAATGGTAAAAATCTGGCCCCATATTCATGGAACCCTGCTAGCTTAGTTCCTTGCTAAGTGTATTTTAAATGCGCAGTTTATTGAGCAACAGACGCTTCTCCTAGTCCCCAACTATGTTTAGCAATTAGCTGGGTAAGCTTTACGTTCCCACTATATACCCACAATAATAACAACAACAACAACAGAGATCTAAAGTAGATGTGGAAGCAGTCTTGTTTTTTTACAGTCTTGTTTTTTACAGTTTTTTTTTGCTAAGCTACCAGCTTATTCATGAAATGAATATTGCTAAGAAAGAGATTGACAAGAAAACTTCTGTCATTATTAATTTTGTATCTTTGCTGTTGTAAAGATTTTATCACTGAAGTAGAATTCGGTTGTGATGAGGACTTTGGAAATCTCATCATGTACAGCGCATTTGGAATGACATGTTAGTATTTTGGGGTAATTTTTTAGTTTTGGCGGCTGATTTATTGTCATATTTGCTTTTCCAAATGTTTAAATGAAAAGGTAGTTGATGTCATAGTTTGAATGAATGTATGTACTGCCTGTCAGGGAGACTAATTGTAGATTGACTTCATTTGACCCACCTGAAGGAGACATTAGCCTCAATTCCAGACTGTTGGGACTATTTTAACATGATACCTGTAGTTACAATTATTTTCTAGGGAGTGTTTTAATCTTGTGTACATACAGTTATTGATCTAACATGAAATTTGTGTAAAATGTAGCTTATTAAAGATTCATTTTATTTAGTTATAACACCAGTCTCCCTCCATACATCCCATCTTGATTATTTATGTGGGAGCAGTCCTGAATTGGTTAATAATTCCATGTAGACTTGAAGCAAGGCAAAACAGAATGTGACATAATGGTTTTAGCAGACCATACTGTCATGAACTCTGTAGTGTAGATAGTATGCCTGTGAATTACAGTTCAAAGATGGTATGGGGTACTCAAGCATCTTATGGGGAAGGGGAAATGTTGGGGCAGAACATCGGGAGCAGGGAGGGGGAGGTTAATAGCTCAGTCACATTTGCCACGGCGGCCGTACGGTCTTAAATATCTACGGCCAATTACAATTACAGGGCCGCAGTAGCATTTCTACGGTCACATACTTTAGTAGTCACATTTGTTAGGGCAGCCGCACTGTGTATTTTTAATTTGTGGAGACAGAAAATCTGCGGCTGCCATACGGCCTTTGAAGTGATGACGCACGGTTGCCTTACGGCGTCCCTGCGGTGGCCGTAGGTTTTTGACAAATTATACCAAGGCAGACGCAAGGCGCCCGCAAGGTGGCCGCAGGGGGACTATACGGCAACCGTGCGGCCAGACTGACACTACACACCTAGGCCGGTATTCAATTCCGTACTTAGAATAAGTAAGAAATTTACTAAGTAAATTGCTAAGCTAAGAACTTTACTTATCTCGTATTCAAATCGCATTTTAGACTTTTACTTACCTAAGACAAATCTAAGTAAAATACTTGTGACGTCACAATGGTTTGTAAATTAGTACTGTCTGGTATCCGCGAACCATTTTGTGCGACGCTTGTCTATGGGAATTCACGTGTTAAAACAAAATCGCAAACCAATTTTGTGCGACGCTTGTCAATGGGAATTCATGTGTTAAAACAGAATTGCATGATCATAACAGCAATCTTGATTGAAACGTTACCTTATTACGGTATTATATGGAGCAGTCAAAGCTTCAAAATGAGCAGAAAAACATCAAAGTCGAGGAATAAAATCACTGCTTGCTTATGGTTTTCTTGAGTTTGTATGAGGTATGCCATGTCGATTGTCGGATCCATAATATGCAGGCCTATTGATCTAGGCTACATGCTCTTGTGAAAGTTTGATCGTTTGAAGCTCCGAAAGTGGAGACAGTTATTGATTTTTGACATAATATGATCCATACGATGCCTCCGGTCCAATAACGAACCAGCAAACTATTTTCAAACATGGAATAAAGGTACTTGTATGATAAAGAAGTATTAAAAATAACTTACCCACCGGCTGTGACCATTATATAATGTCCCATAAATATATCACTTGCAATGTTTGAAGAAAATGTCCACCAAAATGGCATGGATTACTACAATAGTAGATCACATTATATCCACAACATCCATACAAGTAAACAAGAGATGAACAAATCAAGCAGATAATATTCGGTAACAGCTTGATTTTTTAGCTCACCTGAGCCAAAGGCTCAAGTGAGCTATTGTGATCGCTTTTCGTCCGTCGTCCGTCGTCCGTCGTCCGTCGTCCGTCGTGCGTCGTCCGTCGTCCGTCGTCCGTAAACTTTTTACATTTTCATCTTCTTCTCCAGAACCAATGATCGGATTCCAACCAAACTTGGCAGGAATCATATTTAGGGGTAGAGGAACCAAAGTTGCTAAAATGGTGGGCGTGGCCCCCAGGGGGGCCCTGGGGGAGGGCACCAAATGTAAAAAATATGTAAATTTTAAACATCTTCTTCTCAAGATCCAGAAGTATGACAGACCTGATATTTCATATTTAGATGCCTCTATTGATGAAGAATGAAAGTTGTTCACAAGATTTTTGTGGGTGGTCCCATAAGGGCCCTGTGGGCGTAACAGTTTTTTTGGGGGCCCTACCATAGGAAATATACATTTTCATCTTCTTCTCCAGAATCAATGATTAGATTCCAACCAAACATGGCAGGAATCATCTTTAGGGGTAGAGGAACCAAAGTTGCTAAAATGGTGGGCGTGGCCCCCAGAGGGGCCCTGGAGGAGGGCACCAAGTGTAAAAAATATGTAAATTTTAAACATCTTCTTCTCAAGATCCAGAAGTATGACAGACCTGATATTTCATATGTAGATGCCTCTATTGATGAAGAATGAAAGTTGTTCACAAGATTTTTGTGGGTGGCCCCACAAGGGCCCTGTGGGCGTAACAGTTTTTTTTGGGGCCCTACCATAGGAAATATACATTTTCATCTTCTTCTCCAGAACCAATGATTAGATTCCAACCAAACATGGCAGGAATCATCCTTAGGGGTAGAGGAATCGAAGTTGCTAAAATGGTGGGCGTGGCCCTCAGGGGGGCCCTGGGGGAGGGCACCAAGTGTAAAAAATATGTTAATTTTAAATATCTTCTTCTCAAGATCCAGAAGTATGACAGGCCATCGCAGAATGGCCCCATAGGGTCCCTATGTGAGTGGGGTTAATATGCTGAAGTGGTCAGTGGCTGGTGAAATGTGTTAAGATTTGTCTTATATGTGTGTCTGTCTTTTTTTATGATTCACCCAAACATTATGGTAAATCATAATGTTAGGTACAGGGGATCAAAAGTTATTGATTAAATAGTACATCACATTATAGATTTTGGCATGATTTCAACTGATTTCATATCTTCTGAGGGTGCCAGAGAGAACATGCGCCAGATGTGAATTGATTGACCTCAGGTGAGCGTCGTGCCCCCCTGGGGCTCTTGTTTCTTTTCCCTGTATGATTTGCCATTCACTATTTTTGTTCTTTAATAAAAGTGCACTGTACACAGCCTTTTGGCGCGTAGATCTGTGATTTCATGTGCGCAACGACTCTTAATGCGCCTGAATTGAAGCGCACTGCATGCGCACAGTTCGCTTTGATAATGCGCTTATATCATCTTAAATTATAACTTTCATGGCAAGGGGGTTGCATTTCTATTTTGGAGCATTTAATGTTGTTTCACCACCATATTAAATACCCGTTTCCCACTAATTCCAGCGTTAAGCTATGCTTAAGTGTCCTAATGATTTTTCCTAAGTTTAAGCAAATTACTAGTCACAATGAGGGATTTGAATAGCAACCTTGCTTAAGTAAAGTACTTAGGTAATTTACTAAGACAAAATCATACTTTACTTAGTAAAATACTTAGCCGATGAATTGAATCTCAATTTTGGCTAAGTAATTTACTTAAGCCAAATACTAAGTAAATTGCTTAAATGTTGTACTTAAGTATGGAATTGAATACGGGCCCTAGAGTATACATGTAGGAGTGGTAGCCACATGTGGCGTGGATAATCTGAATAGCACATAAATGCAATACAGGGTTGCCCCCAAAAAACGGAACAGGGCACTTCCCAAAATATAGTAACAAATGATTATATCCATCGGATGAAAAATGATACCAAGAACAGTCATTTTGGACGAGTAGTAATTCATAGAACCCTAAGGCAGCCCCACGGCGCCCGCAACGTGAGCCGTTCTACGGCATATCTACGGCGAACTTCGAAATGTATAACTCCGCGCTATAATTCCACGGCGACCCCTGCGGCCTGTAAAATATACAGATACGCCGTACGGTGACCCTGCGGCTGCCGCACGTATCTCTCAATTTCGGGGGCGTACGGCCACCGTACGCTCGCCGTAGAGCAAATGTGACCGGGTATGGGTTGGGATATAAACAGTGAAGAAATATCAACTATAACTCTAGAGTACGCAAATACATTACCAGTCGAGGATGATATATGGGACACTTACTCAGTTTCGTGTTCAGATTTGTGGTTTCAAACTCTTTGATAACAATAATTCTATTTAGAAGAACAATTGAAAATGTTTACATTGTATACACAGAAAAATAGATAAAATTTCACAGTACCGACAAACCGACAACCGAAAAGTCTCTCAGATCGACCAAAATCCAACATTTTTGGCACAGTTTACAGAGGCAACTGAATGTCTTACCTCTGTAAAAATTTTGAGTTGAGAGTAGTACAAAGTATGAATCATTCTACATGTACTTTGACTTTATGAATATTAAATTTGCATCAACGTCTGGTTGAGAGTTTCCTTAAAGCTTGGGGGCTATGTGAATCATGAAAGGAGTTCGAACACTCATCAGCAAGTCGTGAGTGCAAACGAACATGGTCATTATAAAGCTCTTGATGACTGTTAAATGAGCCTAATCAGATTGGAATAATTTGGGTCAGGTTGGATGGATGGTAGCAGGGTCACCCCCATGATGGGGGCAATCATGTAGAGTTGTATCGCAGGAGGGTGTTAAAAAGTGCAAAATGCAGAGGGTTGATGTTTCTGGGCGTGATACCTGACACAGTTCCTGCAGAGGTGGGAAGACCACCTCTCTGGTTCCTGTGTGTCTATAGACTGCAGATAGACAACTGTGCAAAGGGAAGCATGTTGTACTTGTCCTACAGAGGCTACAAGCCTGGAATCTTTAAATATAAATATTAAGTGTTTCCATAGGATGTAGGACCAACAAATCTAGTATGTTCCCCGGTGGAAACCCAATTTTCTTTGTTAATTTTTCATTTATATTGTTATACTTCTTGTCAGTTTCCATCTCTTTGAAATGTTTGAAGATAAGTAATTATGTTCGAGAACTCTTAAGTAGCTGTGGGTGTTTTAATCGAAGGTTCGCTCGTATTGGAGTCATGGCAGAATGCACAGAATGATAAACAAGCAACATGTTTTCAGTGCTTAACACTGATTACCTTAAATCCTTTAATTAGATTTTGTTCTCTAGCCTCAAGGGGCTTACGTCAGAAAATATTCCATGACATTTGTTGCCTATTTCCCACCTTCTTAAAAGATAATCGTGTTTCTTGCTCCCAGAAGGTGACATTTATTGTTGAAACATCGGGCTTCACAGTGAAACACAAGGGAAATTGACTCGTAAGCAAACATGTTATACAGGTATGGCTCATGAAGTCAAGGTGAAATTGAAGTTGAAGTTGTCTCTATTCCAGAGGAAAGACTGAAATTGGGGAATAAGTGTCTTCTGGGAATGATCCCAATCTTGTTGTTAAGTAATTGGAGGAGGGAGGGAGGATGATTTTATCTCGGCAGTCCCACATGATTAAATACATGCATGTACTCGTCTGAGATTCTGATTTTCCTCGACTTCCTAGTTGTATCCCTTGGCAACTGACTTGGTGCTCTATCTTTTATCTGTGGGTGGTGGGGGGGGGGGGGGGGGGGGGTTGTTAACCTTGCAGTCCCATGTGATTGAATATATTTATTTGTCTGAGATTCTGATTTTCCATGACTTCCTACTTGTATCCCATGGCAACCGACGTCCGGTATGGAGGTGCTCTATCTTGGAAGCATCCGTCGCCTAACTTTTTGTTATAAACCTGTTCCCTACTATTAACGTCTGTGCCATACGCATAATTTTAATACAGGGTCTACCAGGGTACTGTAGGTAAATGGCTTAACTCTTGGATGGAGGGGGGGGGGGTGAGAAATTGCTATGTGAATTGATAGTGCATATCAGAAATCAGAATATTTTGGAGAAAATATCTGAATAAAGGTTGCAAACCTATAAATGTTTTCCCTCTTGTAATGAAAATAGTGATGATAAATAAAAGAAGACTCTAATAATGCATCAATTTGATCTTTGAATCAAAGTCGAATTTATCTCCAGGCAGCAAATTTTCTGAAATAAAAAGGCGATTGGAAGGGAAGGATTTTGTAGAAATCCTTAATACGTGAACTTTCACATGGATTCAAAGCCAAGCGAAAGATTCACACACAAATTTTTGAAATAAATAGTACTCAAGTGTATCTTTTACTTGAAAGTAGGACTACTCACGATGCTGAATTATTCTCATTTCTCAGTTTGTAGCCAGGCGGGGAACAATTAGGAAACCTAGAAGTTCTAACCCTGATTACGTGTAATACGTGGGTTGGTTTCTCCAGCATGTGTTTTACATTTAATCTCTTTTCAAGTTTTCTCAGATTGATTGGTAGCAGAAAAATGCAAGGGAAAAAATGGTCAAACTCAATTGTCATCATACTGTACACTACTTGAGATGTCATAATGACTAGTGTGCTGGAGCGTTAGGAAAATTGAATGATGCTTTTAATGAACAATTTTTGACAGATTTTGAATTGGAAGAATTAATATCACATGTGAAAGACTGGTATATGCACTATTCATTTTTCCCCCTTCAATATGAATTTTAATAATTTGTTTTTTAAATGACAATAAATGAATATTTGTGCATACAAAGAACAACTGGAACAAAATTGTGCGCTAATCATTAACATGCTAGTGATACTATATGTGCAACAAGTGATATTTGGTCCGTGGGTTTGAATAATATGGATAGGTCGGTGGACTGAAACTTGTTTTGCAATTATTTTTCTTCACCCACTCAAAGTTTGCTTGCCGAGTTGTTTACAAAAACATCATGTCATCGCACACCAGCTAGATTAGAGAAAGAGAGAGAGAGGGAGAGGAGAGTAGGAGAAGAAAAAAAATGATGAAGAGTTATGATGGCTTCATAAAAGGATTCTGTTTGTAGTTTGTTCCATATCGAGAAGAATGTATGGTATGCTCCGCGCTCTCTCTCTCTCTCCTACCCTAACTCTTGCTTGTTTAGAGTTGTGGCATCTTCACTTCAGCGGATAGAAAAAATAAGAGGCGTTTACACCAGCCAGTTTTCTTAAAGTGATCCATTTACTTTGCCAAGTTCAAACAAAAAGCTTGGATCTTCCACATTTCTCTTGTACCTTGTTGTTTTGCTTATCGTAACAGAAGAATGAAATGTGTTTTTATTTCAAATATCTCCCTTATTAATGAGATATTCATGATTTAATTGTATAGTGCTCTGGAATGCTTTACAATTGTATAAGAAAACAATTTGGGCAGTAGGGGATAACAAATATGACAGCAATTTTACACCTTTCTTCACTAGGTAAATAATGTCCCATTGCTATTAAAGAAACTCACACATCATGCAGAAGAATGTTACAATGATATTGGTGCACAATTAAAGTCTCAAATATCACTTTCAGAAAAACTTTTTGAAATTAACGGATCACGTTTTTACTAAAAGGTTTTTCACATGTACTTTCCTAATGAATTATTGCACACTGCTTTGTCTACACCCATTTCGTCAACAATAGATTGGGAATTAGGATTAGGGTTAGAAATTGGGATTAGTATTGTTTCCCCCTACAGAACAAAATTAAACAAAAAAACAATGATATTGGGAAAAGCTAGCTCGCCATTTATTCAACATGCATATTATATACAGCGGGCTGCGAAAAGTGTGCCCGGGAGAAGGGAGCCTGGCCCCCCATTCATGAAACCCCACTAGCTTTTTAGTTAGTTACTTGCTAAGTGTATTTTAAATGTGCAGTTTACTGAGCAACAAACAGTTTTCTTAGTCCCCAACTAGGGTCAATTGGGTAAGCCTTATTAAGTACCCTCTAAGTTAACCTTAGTTAGCAACTACAGTAACTCGGAGTCCACAGGTAAATGCTTGCCTCTGCCAACAGGGAGAAATATGTTGATCATCATGTACATTTCCTTTACAGTAGAACATTTCTTAGTGGCCACCAACAGCCAATCTGTCTATAGATAGAAGCCATCAAAAGTGATTTGCTACCGAGAAAACAAATTATATGAAATCTGTCTATAATAAAAGTCATACAAAGGCTTGCGTAAAGAATCACACCAACCTATGCACAGATTAGGTACAACAAACATTTATTAGCAATCAATGGTAATTGGATAATTGGCGTTTGGAAAGGAACTCCTTTGATTGAATGAGCCCCATTTTCCTCAAGTAAATCTATCCCCCTCCATAAATGCCACTTGATAAAGACAACATTTGTAGAGGGAAAGTGGCTGTTTGGCCTCTGCTGACCTCTTCTCACCCAGTAACTTTCTCTAGTGTGCTTCCACAATAAATGTTTATGGACCTTTTAATATTTCCAGCTCTAAAAATCCATATATAGTTCCATTGACAGGTATTTTCCTGTTCTTTGCAAAAGGGAGAAAGTATCTTTATGAAGGGAGTGGCCTTGAGCACACCCCCACCCCCCCCCCCCCCCCCCCCCCCTCTCCTTAGGAAGAAAAAAACACACACACACAGTTGTGGCTGAATTCACAAGGTTTCACAAATTAAACAAATCACACCAATTAACTGTTTGAATGCCCCCATTAGGTAACAAACAGTAGTGGGTCATGATGTGATAATTGGTTTTGAGAAAACAGTTGACAAGTGTTTGTGGGTGGAAAAGAGAAATTCCGAGTGACCTTCTTTGACCTGCTTCTGAAGAGTATGTGTCTCCAAGCATACCAAGTCTTGAGAACCCCTACTTATCCCCTTTCATTTTGGCCCAATATTCATCGCATGCAACCAGACGCATCCAGACGTGTGCCGAAAATAAAAGGTTGCTAGAGTAGGGGGAAAAGTCTGAAGAAATGAGGGGAAAAGAGCAAACACTTACTCCTGCTAACTTTAGTCACATATAACCAATACATACCACAGCAGCTTGCCTAAAAAGCCACGGGTTAAACTTCTTTTAAAACAGAAATGACTTAATTTGACTTGTACAGAAGATGCTGTAATTGATCAATTACAGCATGTCACAGACAGTATTAGGCATCTAGCGCTCTTTCAAATTAACGAAGTGGAACTCATGGGTGTATTAAATCTACAGAGCTGCCAAGTCTTCCTGATTTTGCAGAAGACTTCCTGAAAATAGACCAAGATTACTGCATCGGATAGCCCATCTTCCTGATTATCAAACAATTATTGTATGCATTTTGTAGATATCTTCCTGATTTCTGATGAAATTTCCCTAAATCTTCCTGATTGTTGAATTTCAATGTTGGTAGCTCTGCATCTATGGCAGAATAAAACATTTGTGGAAGCACTAGTATTGGACTAGTTGTAGGGTTTGAAGGGTCAACATGGGTCAACTTCAGTCACTTCCCCCTTCAAAATATTTCAATGAGTTATTTGTCTTTAAAATTTGTTTTAAAAAATCACATTATTGCTTGCTATTGCCTGTTACCTAATATTGGCATAATTGGTGTAATTTACTGGCGCTAATTTGTTTAACCTTCATGCCCTGTAATGTATCAACCACAGAATGTTTTTCTGTGCAGGAGGGTGCTCAAGGCCCCCTTTCTTCTGAAAATCTGGTTTATTGTCTTTCCGAGAACTACATCACTTTATATTTGTATGTTTGATTTCTAATTTAGTGTGTATAATGATTTCCAGGCTCCAGCTCGAGTACTTTGTCTTCATAAAAAGTTCATAAAAGTTACATGGTATCCCGTATGCCAAATTAGCTTTAATCACTATCAAACTCAGGTCTAGATATGAAATATTTTTGAAACAAACATCTATAGGAAACTGAAGAAATCATATATCATATTCTCCATCCTTTGTTGTTTGTAAATTATTGAACAGACTATTAATTTGTCTATGAAGCAATATTAATTGTTTGTCTTCATTAAATAAACTTCAAAAACTTAATGGTTTTATATATAGGTGAAGATATCTGATCACGTTTCCAGGGATTTACTATTTCTCCATGAATATATTAGTCAAATCTAGATATATCTGCTTCATTTTGGGGGATATTTTGACTATTTCTGTTAAATACTGGCAAATCAGCATTTCTCATATTCATAAACAATGGAATTATGTTTTATTTTTGTCTAACAAGGTCAGCGACATGTGTTTGTCTCGGGACATTCCATTCCAAGCTTGTTTGTTATAATAAACTATTCTCATGAGTCCAATTGTTAACGGTGCTATTTTTATTGTAAAGAACTCTATTGATGCGTGTTGCCGTGCCAACCAATGGTAACAGTTTAGAAGGCCTTTCATTGTAATATTCTCAATTAGATCAAATTCTGTAGTATTGTCAATGAAAATAAATTCTTTTAGGCTTACTTAGGGCAGTATGTGACAGAAGGTAGGGTGTGAAAACAAATCTTGTCAAGGTTCCATCTCTGTGTGTGTCTCATCTTTTTATTTTTATGGTATACATGTTATTTTTCGTCATTTTGCCTCTGAACAAGATTCTGCTAGGATCGAATTCCGAAAGGACTCTCATCTTTTATATCAAAGTACATTAAGTGCGACAACGTTCGACTCAAGTCTCAGATTTCAACAAATGTGTGTTGATATCATCAATATTGGTTGATAAAGAGGAAATGCTGTCATAGCCGGACATGAACCCCGTACATATTCCACAAGCCATCATATGCTTTGGAATGAAAGATGGGCCCAGCATACCTTTCCCTCCAAAAAAAAATCCATTAAGAGCTATTAGCTTTTTACTAAATGTTCGCTGGGTCAAAGGTCAAACCTTATTTGCCTTTGCTCTGTGCTGAGGCATGTTGTTTACTCAACAGTGCCACCACAATCATGTTGCCAATTTAAGGGGTCAGGGAAAGTTCCACGCGGTTTATACCCTATTGATAATGGATAACTGGTGTAGCCTGTGTATTGTTATTCCGTTTCTTAGGGACTGGTCCCAAAAATACTTTCTGGGCTCTATGGAGAATGGAAAATATGTGATAAGAGTTATACCAACAATAGAATAAAAGTAGTAAACGCTTTAATTCTAGAGCATGTTTCAAAATGTAAGGGAAAATGGATGACCTTTATACTTTTAGACCCGATCCTTATTAAGTGGCTATGAACGCAATTCCATATTGAAATTATTAACCCATTCAGGACGTGTCCCCAATATACTCGGGTTGGGGTTTATAGAGAATACATGTCATACCAAATACATACTGTCTTTATGGATTAAGAAAAAAGAGAGATATGCCTGCGCGAGCTAGCTGTTGGAGAAGAAATTACTTCTTAACCGAAAGGGTTAACCCATTCAGGACTGGTCCTGAAAATACTCTGGCTTGGGTCAATGGACTATGGAGAATATATATGTTATAGCAAATCAATCAGTCCTGAATGGGTTAAAAGCAAATGCTGATGTCAACATTGTCAACAACTGCACCAGCAGCAGAAACAACAACAATGGGATTGGGAGAGAGACATAGAGAGAGATGGAGAGAGATGGAGGGAGAGTGGGAGAGGGGAAGAGAGTGGGGGAGAGGTGGAGAGACTGAGGAGGGAGTAAAGAGGGGATGCAAATTGGAATGTGAGCTATTTGGCAGGAGGCGCAAGGTAAACTTGATGGTAAACCGAAACCCACAGTTCGGTAGAGGGGTTGTTCTTTGCTGGTTGGCGCATCAATCAATTCCACGTCAGGCCGGCCCTCGTGGCTTAGCCGTGGCATATTTGCACCCGTCATTTGGCCATTGCTCGAAGCACACTCACACGAAAATAGTAATAACAACATTTGCCTAGATCTGTTGTTGTCTGCACTGGAATGATGTATATTGTGTTATTATATACATGTATGTACCTAGATGAATGATGGTGACTGCCCAATACAGTACTCAAGTATGCCAAAATAGAAGCCAATCCATCATTCAAAAGTTGCTTTTATTTATACTGCTATTTATAGGGGAAGGAGGATGGGAAAGGGGGGGGGGGGGGGGGTCAAGATTTGGCTAAGACCGGCTATATAGACATGTATACAAACATGTATTTTTATAGGATTTTTTTAATTTTTAAGAAGGGCATTAAGTCACTTTTTGTACTTCAGAGATTATCATGTTAAAGTTTGAAAGCGCAGGTTGAAACCAAATGTAACTGGCTTTTATACGTGATGAAAATTCCCCAAATAAGACCAGATTATTATCTTGAATTTAAAGCATCACATAGAGTAGGCTCTGACATAGATGGTATTCGTATCTATATTTAGCAAAAAATTGACATAACGCCCTTCTCGCTCTCACCCGACGCTATATTCCAGACAGTTGTCCCTCAGGATCTAATTATTGTCTCTTTGGACAATTAGCGAGCTCCCGATTCTGACGTCGCTGCCAAATTTAGTAATTTCTCCAACATGCAGCCTTTCATCCACTGGACCTACTGCCTCCATATTATATCACCAAACTCAATTATGGCACAAGTCTCCTTTTCCCTTCTCACTCACTCAGATTCATCTTCTGGCATGAGAATTGTTCTAAGTTGGTCAAATTTGGTAGCCATATTGAGGAATTTTTGTTTGCTGTAACGATACTTTGTTTTGATATAATTCATCATGTTTATTTTTATTCCATCATAAAACTCAATTACGTCACATTCTTCACAAAGAGCTCCCCTCTACATGTTTATTGTTGTATTGCTATTTGTGTTTTTTTCTGTTTCGTTAATTTAACGAATTATATGAAGACTTCTGTTGCAAAGAGCCATTTCTCAATAGTTGTCACGTTTAAATAATTGAGATTAAATCTGATTGAAAAACGATGGAAATGATAAGGAAATGAGGGATATTAATTATAACTTCTAAAATACACTTCTGTACCTTGATACTATTATAAGCAAAGTTTCATTTGAAAGGCATTTAAATTATTAAAAGGCTGCCTTACTAAATAATTGTCAAAGCTGGAATTTGTTACCTTTTGTAGCAAAACTGTTAAATATCTCTTAGCTTCAGTCTGAAAAGATACTTTTCATCATTTACGTCACAAAGACTCCCACTTCAAGCAAAGTTAGATTCATCGCCTCAGTCTTCTAATTTGCTCTCCATAAGAAGATGTTGAGCATGTAATATAATGATGCAGTATGACAATAATTCATCAAATTTGTATAATAACAGAAAATTATATATTTGTGAGTTGTAAGGCCTTCAGGCAGAGTGTGGTCGTTTAGTCGTTATGATATTATTATCTGTTTATCTACTCTGATGTCATACATTTTCCCCATTAAAGTGATAATGTGATTTAGTATCCTATGGATATTTTGAAATGGTGATGATCAATTATATTAGCCTTCGGCACAATAGAAATTGACTAAAAAAGGAAGTGAGGTATTTTATATCTATATTGATTTATTTATGTAAATAAGGGAAGAGTTTTCATATTACTTTTCATTGTATACATATTTTTTTGTTTTCTCTTGTACTGTTTCCGTTCTTTCTTTCTTTCTAGGCAAAACTTTCCATGATCAATTCATACTCTTAACACTTTGAACGCCAGGGACTTTACAGCTCTATGGTATTGTTGTGTATTTTGTGGTGCAAATATGCGACCTTGGCACTCAAGGAGTTAAATGATAAACTAGATAACAACAAGCTTGATCTCTCGTACAATATTTTCTCATTACAAATGAAATAATGAAATTGCATTTATCAATATACATGTAGCCTCTATGATAATAATGCATGTTATTTCTCCATTGTTCCTATTCATTGTTCCTCCCTCCTCAGGTAAAGTTGTATCCGAGTTGGAAGAGAACCTTGGCATGATAGAGGTGGTTGTCGGGAGCTTTGGTCGTCAGACGAGCCAATTCTCTGGTCAGCCTGAACTTCCTCAAGAAACTGCGCCTCATCAAAGGACAGGAGGATGGACTTGAGATGGGGTAAGGGGCAAGGATCAAAATTATGCTATGCAGGATATCGAAGGATCCTGCATTCTCCATCCCCATTGAAATGAGGAACTCAATATCCTGCGCCAATCAATATCAAATAAAAGACCTTTGTGCCAAGAGTTCTGGACAAGTTTTTCGTGGTTCTGAATAGCTATTGAAATTGGCCTTGCCAGGTAATCTCCCAGTTTGTTATTGTCCTGCGGACAATAAGGAGTCTTCTGCCCCCTCTGGACAGGAATGGCGAATAACGCCTCCTTTGTTAAAATTGAATAGAGCATTCCGAATGCAGGATCTTGCAATATCCTGCATAGCATAATTTTGATCCTTTCCCTAAGAGAAACTTGCCTTTTGTGACAGACTAGATTTAGGAAACGCTGCACTTGTCCGTGATTCATTTAATAAAAGAAATGGGCATTATAAGTCCACATAATGCATGTAAAAGACTTGTGTTTTGATTACTAAATCAATGCATATGGGCCATTCTTGGTCACGTGTGTGACCCAAAACATGACAAATTTTGAAATGGGATGCTTATATTTCAGTAAGTATGAGACTATAATGATTTTTACTTCATATGTGACTTGAATATGTTGTAGTCTTTCAAACTTAACACAAAAGATTTTATAAGGATTACGTAACTCAATGTCAGAGGTCAAATGGCATGGGTCACGTGTGTGACTTCGCACGGAGCGCTTTTTTCATAACTAAATTTCATTTGGAAAATTCTTTAAATATGAATAGCTATAATGTTCATCTTATTACCAGAGAAGTACTATACATTTGTAAGTACAAGAGTAGCAATGAATGAGAATTATATCAAACCGTTGTTTTTATAGTACTTAATTATGTGGCAACGTCTGGTCACGTGTGTGACATTTTGGGGTGGTCACGTGTGTGACATGTACAATATGAATGGAAAAATGGGAATTTTATAATATCGGGTTTAGAAAAGAATGAAAGGTTGAATTTTTACAAAGTTGGTATCAACCTGTACAGAAAGTGAGAAGAATGAGCTTGCTAATTATCCTTTTGATATCTTGATTATTTTCTGAATTATGATTACTAGAAAAATATTGAAATATGTAAATTTATGCAAATGAGTAAAAAAGTTTCATTTTAAACTTCAAATCATGTATTTCATGAAACTTTACACATGGATCATTCCAAAAATGGAACAAAACTACAGAAAAATAAAACTTCAATTTTTCCGAAAAAGTTTCACTTTTCAAAGAATGGCCCATATACAGATTCCTAAATCAATGCATACAGATTCCTAATTAAGAAATAGAAGATTTAATCACAAATTCCCCCCAAAACGCAAATAACCAAAGAATTTTGCTTTACTGATGGACAAGAGAAAGGACTTTTGATTGGGGTATTAAAGAGTTTCATATTTTAGACCTGGCACACTAGAAAAAGTGATAAAATCATCTATCAGGAATGATAAGAATAACGAAATATACAAGGTTACGTTTATTCAATACATGTCCATGTACATTATATACCAAAGAATGCACTTGAGAATACCATAATATAATATATATATGGTTACATTTATTAATTACG